>VZTY01033498.1:0-19794 GCA_013400935.1 Turnix velox
TTTCAGGGCTGCCGGCAGATCTATCCCTCATAAGGGAATGGACCAAGGAAAAAGGTAGGAGCATCTGCAGAGCTCCCTGTCTCCAAGTTCAATGAAGCACTAAAAACAAAACAAAACCAAACCACATCTAGGTGCATTACTTGAGCTAAGCAAAATGCCATTATTTTCCAGTAATACACCTCCATGCAAAAAGCTTCTCTGATGGATGAAATCAAGGACATTCCAAAATTATTCACGACTGTGTAACCTGACTACAGCTGACAATAAGATGACTGTGCCTTCACAGGCTGGGATGACAGGATGAAGATGAGCTCCTAATGAAATCAAGCTCAAAAGCAAAAGTAGAGAAAGCTCTGATGGCTGATAAGTTAACATAGAAAGAGCACATGGGGGTGCTCTGGTGTGCAGTCATGACCCTCACAGTTGTACAATAAAACACATACTTGCAATAAAGCAGATACACACAACAGCCTCATGAGCACACACAAAGGGGAAGGCACAACAGCAGGACGTGGTTTTACAAGAGGAGCAAATACAGGAACACAGGTTTGTGGCAGAGGTGGATTGCACTGTGCAAAGTAAAAAGCATGCCCAGGGAAAGGCAAGATGTATATGAAAAGCTACACATGAACTCTTTCAGCCTGAGCTCACTGCAGCAAGGTCTGGATGTACAGAGTTGGAACAGCAGCAGAGATAGTTTAGGTCTGGTGGGGTTTTGCTACAGACCAAAGATGGTGATAAGGCACACCCTTTCCCATCTCTGCATCTCAAAAACACTCCGGTTTCAGGTTATGCCAAATACTATTGCAAAAAATTCTTCTGATAGTAATTCCACTGTGGTTAAGAAGTTCATTAAAACCACCAAATGAACCATTTAAACACCCATTTCAGATTCTACTTAGCAGATTCCAAAAGGTTGCTCAAAGACATCAGTTGTTGAATGGCAAACTGGAAGAGTACAGCCAAGATCTGGACTTACCAGAACTCCTCGGCAGGAGTTAGATGGGACAGCAATGGCAGGAATTTTGTGGGAGGCCTCATGAGTTAAGGTCACATACCACACCACGCTTGTATTCAAACCTTTGAAACAGAAGAGGTTGACAGCTGGGGGCTTTCCTGGGATAGGCCTGTAGTCACAAGCAGGATTTCAGAGGGCTTGAGGAATGAAAAGGGGAAAAGGGGCCATCAGGACTGAGTTATTTTCAGCACAGAAAATGGGAACTGCTAATGATGGAAAACAGGAACTAAAAGGATTGATTAAAAGCTCCACAATTTTATTGGCGAGTTCAACATCTGGTTAAACAATACTTATGTTTGAAGCTCAACGTCCAGTATTGCATATAAAAACCATGATGGTACCTCAGCAAATTCACAGGGCTGAAGATTTCAGCACTGCAGGGGCAGGGCAGACAGCAGTATGCAGGCAGGTTAGCTGGGAGGAATGGGAGGGAGATGGAGGAGAGCATGAGAAATGCAGCTCTAGGCATCTGCCTTCCCTAGCTCAAATTAACCAGGCACCCTATACAGAAACAAGTTTCTCCAGAGGGTGAGCCACTGCACAATGTTATACTGCTGCTACACACAGCTCCCATGAATTTATTCCCTGTTTTTTAGAGGAATACTTCTCTTTCCAGCAACTGCGGAGCATGCCCAGAGAGATGTGGTGGCTAATTTCAATGCCTACAGATGGGAAGTGTGAATCTCCCATCCCTTTACCCTCCCTTCCCAGTGACCCGTAATGAATAATCATGTAAACAAGTGGTATTCACCCCAGAGTCACAGCTGAGGAGTTTGTCAAGAAACAGGATCTATGACTGGTGCCATACATGGCAGACAGATACACACAGATTTTAACTTCATTCCAATCCCAGGCAGACTTTTTTGAAATTTGCCATAAGTGCAGTTTTTTCCTTCATACAGCACCAAGTCTGCTCAGGCAAATGTCCCTAAGGAAGGTCCTGTAAATGCTCTGTAAGGTCTCCATTTGTGTAGACTCCCAACACAGAACTGCTGGCAACCCATGTGGGCTTCAATCCGTTAAAGTCAATAGGAGGCTTCTCACTGATTCTAAGAGGTAAGAGTAAACTTACAAAAAAACCCTGTGAAAAAATACTGCATGCAGAATTCATCAAGATCCAGTTCCTTGTAAAATGTGAGATTTAGGAAAAATTAAAGTCTTGCCTTCCTTATCTCAAACTAACTGAACTGTACCCAACTTCTGAATGAACACAGTTTACCTAAAAGACTGATTGGCTATAATTATGTACATATTTGCAACATTTATGCTCCCTCATTTAAAATTCTTCTAGTGAAAAAAAGAGAAATTATAATTCTATGTTTCAAAAAACAGCTGCAAAGATGAAGTTGCTGCTTTATAGCACTAGTAGATGCTGTAATTCAAAAGTAAAAGAGACAAATTGTTAAGAGTTTTGTCCACTGTTTTCACTTTTCTCAAAACAAAAGTATTTCCTTAGGGAAGTTGATAATGCCTTCATATGTGACTGCAAGACTACCACAAAATGCTAAAGACCCATCCCCACAGGTGTCATATGCCACAACTGCATGGCTATATTTGCAAATTGCTCCACTTTCTACAGTTCTATTCTAATTTTATCCCTATTTTTAATGAACTTCACTGTTTCCAGGGGTGCAGTAGATGAGTTTTTTCTTAGAATCAAGATGTATGTTATTTTCCATTCATTTGCTGAATTAAATACAGAATACAAATGTAGGACAGTAATATGCTGCTTCCACTATTAAAAAAAAAAACAAAACAACCAACTCTGATTTGGCAGATGATGTGTTAGTTACTGTTCTAATCTCTGCCCAAAAAATTATTTTTATGCTGGCACAGGGCAACAGAGAAATTGAGTGAACTAAACATGCCACCTATCTGAGAGACATTTCTTCTCTAATGTCTTGATATCAATGTAGATTCTGTTTGAAAGCAGATGATTTACAAAAAAAAAAAAAACAACCAAAAAACCCACAACCCTGAAATGACAACAGGTAAAACTAGTTATTAGAGAAAATACATAGAACAATTCAAGGCATCTGGCAGAAAAAATCAGGACTGTGATGGCACAAGTTCTGCTGATCAAGTAAAGTATAAGACCCATGCAGAAATTCATTCTAGCAAGTACTTCTAATGAATACTAAATGAGATATTTCATTTTCAGATGTACCCAAATAAATGGGGAGAAAAATAAAACACCCCACCACATCTAGTACTTGCAGTTCTCCAGGATGGGCTCTCCAGGGCATTTCAAACTGAATCACGTGGAAATAACTACAGGAAAGTTTGTTGTTGCTAGGTTTCTATCTGCCTTGAAAGCAATACACTGGAGCAGAACAATGCTGTTTTATTCTGGCACACACCAGAAGGCACAGGGTATAGCCCAGGTTCTCCACTCAGAGAGCCTAGGAGTCACAACTAATCACAAATGAAACAGAAATAACAACTATTTGATGGTAACAGTGTGCTCCTGCTCTATAGTTTTCTTCTGCATTCCTCCTTCCCTAAGAGCAGACTCAGGAGCAGATTTCCTCTGGCTGTTCACAGTGCTGCTGGATCACCTCAGCAAGGTCAAGACACCTCAGAATTCGCCACTTCTCAGCAGCCAGCTCCTCCTTTGATACCTGACCCAGCAGTTTTTTAGCAAAGAGGTTCTGATCCTGCATGAAAAGGCCCACAGCAGACCTCGGGGCTGGAGGGAAGTTCTCCAAGCAACCACTTGTGAAACAGAAGTTGATTTTCTTTTCACGTCTCATCCCTGGTCCCCTTTCTTCAATCCAAGTTAGAGGCCTAGCAGGGAAGAGCAGAGAAAAAGAAGAGCGTTTATCAAGAAAAGGAATCATTGGTTAGTTTATGCTTTTTCTTTGCTCAGCAATTACTGAAAATGCCCTAATAAATGCACCATTTTAAAATTTCAGTCATTCAATCCATATTCTGCTAGCATGTTCTGACCAACATGCCTTCTGGTTACAGCGGCAAACGTCAGGTAATGGTGTTAAATGCCACTGCTTCATGCCAGCACACCATCTAAGCTCTCTCAAGCTTCTTTTTCCAATGAACCAAGTGAAATCAGCAGTGACCAGACATCTCATAGGAAAGAGGGAAGTTTAATCTGATCACCTGTGGTCTGGGTTGGAAAATGCAGGTAAACATCCAAATATTTTGTGCATGATTCAATCACAGCTAAACATGCAAGGCCTTCAATGTCTACTCACTCCTCCAGCAAGGGCTGGACACTTAGAAATCCTCAATGCCACAGTTACTTTATGGAGTGGAAATGTAGTGTTAAGAGGAAATATATCTTTAGTCATTAATAAAAACATAAATCACATATACATTTAATGCAATACCAATTTCCAAAACAAGACAAATGATCCCCTTGCTTGGCCTGGGTGACACAGGCAGGAACCATTTTTATGTTGCTTCTCTCTGACAAATTGTGGCTTCCATTTCACTTGATTACTGTCAGAGTCAGAAAGAGGACATGATACCTCCTTAGAGTCTGTGGCCCTCCTCCCATCCTGCTCATACTCACTGCTTGACTCCTCTTCTCTACCCTCATGTGAACACCTAAGAGTCATACTTTAGGAACAGCAGTTCTTAAAAAAAACCAGCAGGCTGTGTTTTCACCGCTTAACTCTACAAAATTAAACCCCTCACTTATTCTTTAAGCTTTCTCACTGCATAAACTTGGATCATCAATGCTCAGCTCTATGCTCAGCTGTTCCCTGGGACCATATTATAAGGAACAACATGATGGGAGCAAAAGCTCAGAGTTCAATCCATGCCCCAATAGCCTTTTCTGACAAGTTTTCCATCTTTTTGCATAGCTGGAAAATAACATGTTTCAAATAGATACTGTCACTCACCAATACAACATTTTAATTTCTCACCGCTTTATGTCCTGCACCATTTGCACCTTCCAAAATATGTATAAAAAACTGTACTGAATAGAGAAGAAAAACAGAATATTTACTCTTAAGAAGTGCTGTATTTAAAACTGTTTGGTTAATAAGGAAGTGTAACATGAGATTCACTCAAACTCTAACATCCATACTGTCTCTGAACTTTTCAAATACATTTCCTTCCCTTGCCTGTCAGCCCTGAGCTGATCCTACAGATCACACTAGATGTCATTTTTTGCCTATTTCAGCCACACAGACTCTCAGACAGGTCTTCCTTAATCAAAGTTCTGTTTTACATTGTTGTGACAGCCTCAGCCTCCAGGCTAAATTTTGATGGCTGCTAGCCATTGACCAGCATAGCTCACATGTCCTTGTACTTTCCTCCCCAACTTCCCAACTTGGCTAAGAGGAGGCATGGAAGGTGCTGCATGACTTCAGGGATCTTAACAGTCTCTCTGGTTCTTGCAGAAGCTTTGCAGAATGGTCCTCAACATAGCCACAATCCTCCTATGCTGCTCTTTTGTCAACTGCCTAAACCATGCCATTGCCTTTCTACAGCTCATTCATCAGCACTCACTACTGCCAGTGTTTAGAGGATGCACATTATTTTTCTTACTTGGTTATTGATGGCCTTTCCGCAGTCCTTTATGGCCCACTTTAGTCTGCCACTCACAAATTATGAGTGCATCAATAGCATGGAAGAATAAATTATGTCTCCAAGTACTGCCCATTAAATCTTCAATATCATTAGACATGGAAAGAAAGTCCTTGTCAGTCTAGCCTGAACACATTCTGCAGAGCATTTAGCTTAATGATTTCGCACCTCTCATCTTCCATGCTTTAGGAGCCAGTTTCTATATCCAGAGCACTGTATCGATTTTGTTTTTGCTCACCTGTACTGCTGCATGCACACCCCAGAAATTGAGCATGGCCAGATGAGCCTGACTGAATAGAAGCAATCAACTGAAGAAAACCAGAAGGGCTCAAATTACAGCCTGTAAAAAATGTATCAACCCCCCCCCAGAACCTTGGAAGACTAATAGATCCAAAGACATAATGCATTTTAGGAAGTTCCAAGGCTACATGCTGCCGCAGGCCAGAAGGCTGCTCAAGGGCCATGCCACCTGGAGTTTCCTGTGTTCTCATCCTCCACTCCCGAGTTGCTGGTTGTTGACCTTGATCAGAGGCTGGCCATTGAACAAGATGGTCTTTGCTCTGACTCAACAGAGTCTCATTTATGCTCTTAGGACAACAAACAGCAACAGAGGTTTCAGGTCAGTTATTCAAAGCTGCCTTATCTCAGGGAGGCTGGTATGAAGAAACCACTGGGCAGGCAGAGGCAAAGATACCCAGCATACAAGTTAATTATATGATCAAACCCAGGCAATGTCAATGCAGGGTCATCTCCCTGGGGTGAGATCTAGAGCAAATACACACCAATGACCAGGCTTAAATGTATGTTTTTGTCTCCTCTCTAGCTTGGGGAAGCCACTGAAGCAGAAGCGCAACCTTGCAGAAAGGGCAAAATTTAATCAAAGAGATTAAAATGACTGGTTTAGATCAGTGAGCAGGACAATGTTGGTTTTCCTAACAGGTTTATCTTTTGTGATTGGATTTGCAGTTACTTGCCCAAAGAGAAGTTAATTCTATTTGTTTGGTAACCAAAACATATTATTAAATTAACAACAATTACTACACTAAAATTAGTTCCTCTTCAGCTGCAATATGTGCATTGCAAGTTCTGCCCATCTTCAAGCAATTTTGCAGCATAAGGTTTTTATTTCATGTCAGAAAATTAGGAAGAACTACTGCTTTTTTAATAGAAAATGTAACCATTTGTCTATACACTAAAAATTCGTGTCAAAGGATTACCTGGCTAAGGTAATTTTAAAGGTGGTTATTTTAAAGTATTAGTAGCATTACTTAGGAGCAACAAATGCAGCATTTTGGTAGCTGAATAAAGCCACACTAAGTGTGTTGGACAGTTAAAGAAATAAAAGAAAGTTTAACCAATCATTAGCAAATTACTTTTATGCAGACTTTCTACAAAGCAAACACATTCTACATATAAATCACCTTGATTTTTTATGGTCCTCTTTTGAGATCTGCTTTTGCAATCCCATAATAACTAACTTCAAATAATAAAGTTAGTTAAATAAACAAAAATGTAGTGAACAATCTTCATATTGAAGAAGAATTAAGTGAGTTTCATGGATTCTGGATCCACCCAGCTCAGTATCTTATGCAGCAGCTTCTGCAGAAAGCATGTATTACATGATTTCTTAATGGATGTTCAATTTCAAGGATTTTTTCTAGGCTTTGTAAGCTTAACTCTCAATACAAACAAAATTTCAAACATTTATTGACAGGATATGTGTTGAGAATAGGTCTTCAATTTCTTTTAAACATTTTCCTTTTCACACTTTGAACATGCCAGCACTGTTTATTGTGCAAACAAAAAGGACTACCTTATCTTAGATGGGAATTAGACAATTAGACTGCACCCATAATTAACATCAAAGGAGACATTGCCTAAATCATTCTATGTCTAGCACATACTAAAAATTCATTTTTGACATTTACTGAATCCAAGTTCTGTAACAGTGGGACAGGAACTGCTGTCCCAAAGCTGACATGCTGTCAGTAGAGGATTGCATCTTTCTTGGTTGCTCAATGTTTTATCACAGAGAGGCCATCAGCTCAACAGCCTTGGAAACACAACAGAGGCAGAGGTCATCTCTCAGACAGCTGGCCATCAGGTGTTAACACACACCTCAAAAATCCACCCTGAGAAAAATGAGCAGCCACAACTCCAGCCTTTGCACAAATCCCTGCTTAACAAACAGAACACAGGCTGCTGAATTCCCCACCTGCTATATCTTGTGAGGCAGAAAATAGGCTGAATTAACCTGATTTCTAAAGGCTTTCAAAAAAAGGATGAGATAGCTTTCAGGAAAGGGCCAGACCTTTCCCATCCTTCAGCAAAATAAAGGTTGGGCAAATTTGAATTGTAATACCACCACCATGACTGCCAGGCCCATGACTTCACTTGATGGAAGGTGGGCCAAATTCTCTGCTGCTATAACTCCACTGACGTCAATAAGGGAAGGTCAGCAAGAATTATGGTCCCAACAAGGAACAGAATACAGGAACGCTATGTAACTTTCCAGTCGGGGTAAACTATCCTAGAGACATAAAGCTAACTCTCTCTGAGGTCATTAAAACATTTATGGTGACAAAACACTGACTCATAAAAATATCTAGTAGTGGGTATTTGTCAGTGGTGTAGAGCAGGAAAAAAATGGTAATCCAGAAACTGTTCTGCATCTAGCAAATATCACGCATAGCAGCCAAGAACTACCTAGGAGACAGGACAGCCAGCAAAATGTTTAAGCCACCCGCTAGTTCCACCTGCTGGAGTTAGTTCAAAATCTCACTCTACATAGATCTTTACAGCTACTCACGTTACTGGGAAATTGCTAAGAGGGTAAACAGAGCTCGTATACAGAGTTCTGTCCTCTCACAACTGCATTTTAAAGGGAGTTAGAAATGATGTTTTGTTTAAAGAGGGAGGAAGATTGCTAAGAGATGTTGCTAATCCCTCAATAAACTGCTGTGGGCTTTGTAGAAACGACTGATGAAATGTTTAACTATCAATGGTGTGAAACTAACAGTACAAAAATGAGCTCTGATTATTATATTTGGAACTCGATGATCTTTAAGGTCCCTTCCAATCCAAACTATTTTATGATTCTATTCTATGATTCCATTCACTCCCCAAATAGATAGTCCTTTGGGTTATTACTTTTTAAACTTATCTAAAATTCTCAAGGAAGTAAGCATTCATGTTTTGGTGGGGATTTCTTATTTTGGGTTTCTTTCGTTATTGATGTAGACTTTGTTTCAAGTGTTGAAGCCATTTACCTGCATCAAGAACAGGTTAACTAATTAGAAATTAAGATAGTCCAGAATATTTTTCCCATGGTATCTAATTTTTCCTTGTTCTTCCTAGTCTTCTCATCTGCCTCCTGTCATATGCCTATGAGAAGGTAATCTGGCTCAAAGGCAGTATGTACTACATGGAAAAACAGAAAAATCAGAGTGAAGGGAAAGGAACAAATTGCTTCATCATTCCCACCTCCTAGGAAACATGTAACACTGGGCAACTTTTCCATACCTTTTCATGTCATACAAGCTTCACACAGCACACAGCATGTAGCAAACAAGACTCATAAGTAACTTTGAACTAAAAAGACCTGACCTCTATGCCCAGAATGACCAAAGCAGAGAGTTTCCAACAAAATACATCTCTAGACTTTGGACCAAGTTGAGTAACAAATCCACATATGAAACTCTATTTGATGACAAGAATATTGTAATCATATAGTAAAAGGGAGATCAAATTATTGTAAAATGTATGAGAAATTAATATTGGAATGGCTGGGAAAATTTACATGTAATCCTGGCTGCTGGATTCTTTCTGACAAATGCAACAAAAGTAAAAAGACAAGAAGTAAGAGACAGACCGATGACAAAAACAAAATAAACCAAAGATACTTCAGAACTATGAAGTAGACATTAGTCAAGGCCAAATTTTGAACATTTGCCTTTCAGGAGTTCATTATGCTTTTGCTCAGACACTGACTGGCGGTGGTTATTTTACCATGATTACTAAAGGAAGTACACTCAGGTCAGTTTCTCTTGTACACTTTCATGTCAGAATTCACCCATTCTGCTTCTAAAAAAGGAAAACACTGTGCAGAACTCCTGCAGATGATACCGAGCAGCCTGGCTCACCTGATGGGTTGGCCATTACTCACTTCTTGTTTGCAGTCTGAAAATGAACAGTCATTCTGGAATAATTCTTATCCTTCTGCTTTTCTCTGCTGGCAGATGTCACAGTGAGGTCTCCAAAGAGGTCAACCAGCCAAGTTAGTCGTGCAATTCCACTGAAAGCTGGGAATCCTGTTTTGTTTTCATCGAGGACACTACCTGGTACAACAGCAATATAAAGTCTTGAGAAATGGGAAAGAGAATAATATCCTCCACACAGGAAAGTCTGAAGAAACTGCACTGTTGCAGGCTTAGAGGCCAGAGGGTAGAAAGCTGATGAGTGGAAGCACTGAGCAAGAAAATCAACAAACATAGTCAAGCACAAAATGGATCAGTTAATGAGCTTTGACAGAGAAGGCTGCACAAACTACATATGCAACAAACCCTTCAGGATGTGTTGAGGAGAGGAAGGCTTATGTGGATTTAACAAGTAAATAAAGTAGAAAGAAAACAATAGCCAACAAATCCTTCACAACTCTTCAGGGACAAACACCAGTACACAAGGTAAAAGGTCCACACTAGAAACTGGGACACTTTCTCAGAAGTTGAGAAATTGGTCACTACCATCAAAGAAGAAAAGAGATGAATATGTGCTCTTTCCTCCATACAAAAAGGCATGAGCATGCATTCTTCATCAGACAAATGAAAGAAATTAGCAAAGCACAGTTGTCGGTAGAAGACAATTTTCAAGGCAAAGGTGTTTCCCAGACAGTTCTGTAAATACCCAGAACTGACACCTGTGTCTCTAGTCTGTTTATAGAGTGACTCTCATCTAAAAGGTCTGAATGAAGACTCGAAGAACTAGTATTCCTGTGGAGCAGCCATACAAATCCAGATGGACTCCGATTTTCTCACAGCTACTGACCTGTGAAATGCAACGTTCCCTTCACCAGGTCTTTCCCAGCAACCTCTTTTTTAAGCTGCTTGTACTCTTCAGTTAGAAGTTCAATGTGCTCTACATGGAGGACTTTATCTGCCATAAAGAACAAAACAAAAAAAATCATAAATCAGGACAGATTACATGTCCAAATCAAAGGCACATCTGAGTAGTAAAGGCTTTACCAGCCACCAGTGAAAACTCACTAAAAAACTTTCTCACACATGGCTGGCAAAATGTCAGGAAGAAAATCAAGCTCAGGGCCTGTGCTGAGGCATTAATCTGGGCTAAGCATTTTCAGGAGACAAAAAATACAGAGACTACAGGAACAGCAGTCTCTATGTTTAACAGAAACTCTGTAATGAAACTCAACACCCAACTAAGGCTGCAGCAGTATTCTCCAAAGTAAAAGACAGATTGATTCTTGGCCTCGTTCCCCTGCATTCTTCCTCCCAGGGTAGCACGAAAGAAAAAGGAGGTGGAAAAAAACCAGCATAATACTCAGACCCAAATTGTAACAATAGGTTAAGGAGTTCCTCCCTCCATTGCAATTTATTAGGATACTCTGGAACAGAGGCTATCCAATACACATTGAATGTGGCCCTCATTTAGAATGTGTTTTTCTGGAAGGTTTCCAGACGAGTCAATTTAGGTTGCTGACAGTAACTGCTGCTGCTTTGAGAGAAGAGGCATAAATTCTGCTAAATGGGAAGTCATTTGGTTAGCAACAAGTGGTGTTGGTACAGGGAAACAGCAAAGCAGAAATCCTAAACCTTCAGTGTTTCAGGACAAAAGTCACCAAGGAAATTTTTCAGGAGCAGTGGTATAAATAGTGCATCTTGCCCAAAAGGTTTGCTCTCTGCTCCCATCTAGCGCTGTTCTTTTCCTTGCAGCCCCGTGCATGGAAAACTGGACTCAGCTGAACTGCCAGCTTCTGATCCTTGGCATGGAGGGATGGGACCACACACTTTCCAGAAATAAAGAGATTTTGCTCAGAGACAAGCAGACTTTTAGACAGGGATGCCTTGCTGGCCTACAATAGCATGAGCAGCTATGTGACCAACACAACACAAAGACTAGTAGGTAGGGGAGCTGTTTACAGAGGATAGGGAGATGCAATGGCTACAGTCACTAAGTGCTTTACTATCATCGCATCAGAACATCCCTTCCTGAACTGCATTCTTAGTGTCTCAAGCAGAAATTGGTGGTTTTCTGAGGGCAAACATACCTTACTCTTAGCATTAACATTTGTGTGCTTATTTCTCCGCTGGCACATGTCTTAAATCCTACACTTACTCATCTCAGGGAAAGGCATGCTCCCTTGTACATCACTGTTAAGCGATTGGGGCTCTGCCTTTGAGTTTGATGCCTTTAGAGCTACTCAACAAGCAACACTGTTTACACTCTAGAGAACAGGTATATTACCTTTTTTCTCAGCCATCTCCCAGAGCTCATGGGCAGCCTTAGCAGACAAAGCCATGGGGTACTCAACGAGGACATGTTTCCCAGCTTCTAAAAACATTCTGAATGGGATAAAAGATCAGTCTTTAAAAAGCATATAATCATAATCATGTCTGTTCCACAGGCAGAGTCATCTGGAAAATAGCACAATGTGCAGTAACAGAAATAAGTGGCAACTCCCCTAGCAAGGATGATGTGGTAGCTGTATCACACATTTATACACCAAAAGAGCTGTGTTTTAATACTCCTTTTTCCACAGAATTCCCTTACTCATCTACAGCAACTTATTAAAATGCTGCAGCATTGAGAACTCCCATTTCTAAATTTCAGATATTTGAGTGGGTGGAGGGGCACTGGAGTGGTCTTCCTCTATACAATCATAGAGTGTTTCTTTCATCTGTGAGGAGACACTTTGAATCCTGTTTTAAGCTGCCTGTATATCAAATACAAGTAGACAATTGTAATTACTTGAGAAATTAATGCATTCTGAATCACACTCTGTTCCAGGGCTTATTGGGTGTTGGAACTTGCTGTCATTCTTGTCTGGCAGTTTCTCCTCCAGTGTCTACATCCTCTCCTGCAACAGCTTGACACAGCTCCCCTAGGCTTCAAAATTACAGGGGAAAGGATGGGAAAAGGGGGAAAATACCTGATAGTTTCTTCATGGCTCCTGTTCTCTGTGCTGATGAAGGCTGCCTGTATCTCTTTGCTTCTTAGGGCGTCCTCCAGGCTAATCTGTTTGGCCTCATTAATATTGCCAAAACTTCTCCTGTATATTTAGCACAAAATACAACCAGAGCATAACCATCACAGTCTGTTCTCCCACAACTGCATGTTGTGCAGCAGCACTTAGAAATCCACTGTATTCAATCAAGGTAGAATAAGGGCAGCTTGTGACCGAAGGAGGGAATGAGCATTCCGAGGCAGATGTAAAGTTCACAAAACAAAACAGATGGGTCACTGTGTAGGTGGTGGTCCCAGTATAGAAACTGACCTGCTATTGAAGGGCAAAGTGGTTTCTGTTTTTTTGTGGGGTTTTTTGTTTTGTTTTTATTAATAAGTTTCCCTACAAAAGAGATATCTTAAAAGAGAGATCTGAAAGAGGATAGTGCTCTTTCAGAAGAACTTCTCCCCAGCACGCTGGACATCACAGGCAAAGGCACTTGAGTTGACAGGAACACATGCAACTTCAGCAACTGCAGACGAGCAGGAAAGAGACAAAACAGCCTGAGTAGCTGTGATGGCTTCTAACTCACAACACATACACCATGTCAGTGCTAAGGAGAAGACTCTCCTGGCCACCAGCCTGAGCACATCTGCACTTGAAAACAAAACACACACAGTCCCTTTGCACTAGTAACAGCTGAAGCAGACTCCTTGATAGTGTTAGGATGGGTGACAGAGGGCATGAGGCTAGGCTACAAGCAGTATTTGAAAGCAGAAACCGATCACGTCTGCATGTGATTGGGATGCTAAGAGGAAGGCAACGTATCCAAGCAAGCTGTCTGTGAACTGTGCATTTGGCAGCACTGTTTCTCAACTGAAGTAGTGGAAACCCTATCTTTAGTGTTGATCAAGGCTAGGTTAGTCATAGCACTAGCAAAGACATTAAGGAACCCAGAGTATATCTGGCAGGGGCATAAACTGGATGACCTAATGGGTCCTTACAGCCTGAAACAACCCTGACTGCATGATGTAAATATAGCTGGGAAAATATATTCACAATCTGAGAGTCATATATGTACTGCCTATTTAAAATCCTTATGCTGTGCTGTTACTGAGCAGGAAGTCTAGCAGGAATGCTCAAAGGAAGGTATATGCTACATTTCCACAGCCCCAAGCCAGTGAGGAAAACTCTTGCTTTCTAAGAGGCAACCTTACTGTCTGTACCAAATTATGGAATTTTTTTTTTAAAAGACATCTACAGGTTCAGTACCTGGTTGCTTTTTTTAAAATAATAGAATTTTATTATGAAGTTGTAGTATTAGGAGCTTTACAATATGTTTTTGTAAAAACTCTGCAAAACTTATGTTTTTAAAACATTTCTACAAATGCCATGCAAATGTTAGCTTATTAGTGTAATTATTGTCTGTACTGTCCTAGACATATAAAAATTTCAGTCAGGCAGAATTGCATTTCTTTTCATTACACAGATCCTGCAGAAAGAACATCTCTCAGCTTTTATTTTAGTAATTTCTGCAAGGTATATCACATATTTGTTCCCTTCTGCAAAGTTTTCTGTACTCATTTCCTGGCTGGTACTCAAGATTGACAGACATATTTGCAAGTATTTTCCCTTTTTGAACAGCCCTAATTATAAGAGAAGTACAAACCTTTGGATATTCACTCCCTGCCCCCCTCAAATACTTCCCCATACAGGAAGGCATATGCACCAGATGAAATAAACATTACAATATCCATATCAAATACACTAAGTAGAAATAATTCTAACCTGGATACAAATCCAAAGAGCTTCAGGTGCTCGGAAGGACTAGAAGGCATCGGATTCATCAGGTCTCGGATCCGTGCTAAGCCAGCAATTCCAACTCCAACCACCACGGTCCCAAACATTTTGTTAATCCAACTAAAGAGAGATAAAAAGCACTGGTTTTTTTTTATTTTATTTTAGCAGGGAGAGGAGCAGCTGGGAGGGGAGGTGGGAGGATGGATTACTCTTGAACTCCGCTTTCACTCAGCCAGCCCTTGGCTTTCACTCAGCCAGCCCTTTTTCAGATGTCAACAACCGGCTAACAGAGATGTGATGCTACAGGCTATTGAACTTATTCACATCCCATTGAAATGTAATCAAGCAGTTCAGCCCATCACAGGACTGGTCTTGAGACTAGTATTTAACAGCTATTATATCACAGCTTGGGCACCAAGTTCTTCCTTTCTGTGAACAGAAGGCAGACTTCAAAAGTGAGAGGTCCTTCTATTTATATCGCCCCTTCCATGCTGGAAAAGAGCCAAAAGGTTCTGCAAACCCAGCAGAGCTTTATTTAAACCCTGCTGACTTCCTGAGTGTCTGCAGCACAGCCTGCTCCTGGCTGCCAGATGGACCTTCACAGCACATGGCAGCGTAGCTGGAATACTTTGGAACAGGATGCAAAGAGCATCTTTTTCTCCCGCCATGTCACTGCTGGCACATCTGAGACTATCAAGACTCAACCAACCATCCGGTAATTCGATCAAGATGCTTGCTTGATATATCCAGGCACAAAGAAATCTCTACCTTCTCTTTAATGACAAGTAGACATGCCCTCAAGATTTCTATCTCCCAAAAGAGCACCTCAGCCAAAATTGCATCATATGGAGAACAAGCCATGTATTTCTCTCGCTGAACAGGCAGCTGGGCCACTGGTAATAAACTTTCCTGTTGGTTTTGTGAATTGCCATTCATTTGAGGAAGCACCAGGTACCTGCTGTAACCTTTCAAACCTGCACTGTTCTTCAACTCCAAGAGCTAGCAACACTTTGTGTAATTTTAAGATTTACAGTAAAAACAGCTAGAAATGAAGTCCGGTCAGCCCCTCTGCATTTTTTTTTTATTACTGTCATAGTCCCATAGCATCCTTTCTTCCTCTCTTTCTTCTGTTTCAGTGTTCTTCCTGCCACTGCTGATACCTTCACTTTAGCAAAAACTCTTTCAAATCCCTTTCATTGCCTGGCTGCAACCCTCCAAATCCTTATGAGACTTACATGGATAAGCAGACAGCCTCACTTCATTCTTCCTTGTGACTCCTGTCTGACAAGATCACAGCATAGCAGCACAACCATGAGTGACTGTTCAGTGCTAGAGATTGACAGTCACTAAGAAATTACATCAACTGACACAAAGAAAAAAAAAACAAAATAAAAGAAAACCTCTCTTCAATTACACATTATGTCTGGATTTAGTTTTGGTATAGCCTCCTGCCTATGTATATATTCCTGAAGTCTGCTACATTTATATATGCCAAAAAGGGACAAGGGTAAAACACGGTGCAACATCTTTAACATACAAGAAGAAACAGAGATATGGGAAGATCTACCTAAGGGATTGTAATGACATTTCATTACCAAATATTTGAGGCATAATGTGATGACATGGTCACCTGGGAAGAGATGTATAGGGCTGGGGTGGAGGAAGAGAAGGGTAACATAACCACATAATCTATTTTCAGTTCCACCCAAAGGCAGAGTCCTGGGCTGGGATATCAATTACACTCACTTGTCTCTATAGCAAAAGAAAAAAAGAGACAGAGACTTGCACAATTACCTCAGTTGGAAGGAGCCCCTAGAGGTCACCCAATCCAAAGCCCACTTAGCTGCACCAGGGCTATGCTGGGCTCTGACTGCACCCACAGATGACAATTTGGCAGCCTCCCTAGGGCTCCTGGTGCAGTGTTTGATCTTTCTGACAGCAAGAACTTCTTCCTAATAACCACTCACAGTTTTCTGCATTGCCTTCTGCCATTTCACTGCCCATCTCCCAGAAGACTGTAGCTCCAGCTCCTCAATATACTTTCATCAAAAGGCTGTAAGAAGCAACATCCCTCTATACCTTTCTTTTCTGGAGGCTGCACAACCCGGATGCCTCCACTGTTCAACATCAGTTCCAGCTCCCTGAACATCCTGGTTGCTCTCCACTGGAGTCCAGCCAGCCAGTCCCCAGCCTGCAAAGGGTTGTTGCACCCTGGGCAAAGGACTCTACATTTGCATTTGCTGAATTTCATGATGTTCCTGTATGCTGTTTCACCAGTCTGCTAAAGCTACACTAGTGTACTGACCACTTGGCCCAGTTTGATTTCATCCACAGACTTCCTGAAGTTGCATCCCATTCCATTGCCCAGGTCATTAATAACCACATTTAACAATGTTGGCCAAAGGATGCCACTAAGTGGTCAGACTAATTAATTGGCTGTTGCTTGAGAACTTTGTCTCATAGATTACAATCATTGAGACAACCTCCCTGTCCCTTACTGCTCAGTCAATTCACATCTCACCAGTTTGGTCATAAGAATACTATAGGAGACCATACCAAACACCTTGCTTAAGTCAAGCTAAAAAATATCAATTTTTCTCTTTCTGATGGAGCCAGTCAGCTCACCATGACTGGACTGGTCAGGCAAAATTTGCCCTTGGTAAATCAAACACTAGTTGGCCACAATTTTTTTCTTAGAGTTTGTCTGCTTGAAGACAGCTTTAGGAGGATTTGTCTATTACATTCCCAGGGAGTCAGCTGAGGCTGCAGTTCCTAGAACACTGGTGTTTTCCATTACTGATGATTAGCACAGTATTTGCCCTTTTACAGCCACCAGGAACCTCTTGTGATTGCCTGTGACCTCAGAGTGACATTAACTATGTCTCCAGCACCCTTAGAACTATCTTGTCTGGCCTTCTAGATCTATGTCAGCCCTTCTGCCACCCATAGATGTCTTCTGCAGAACCTTGTCAAACAGAGCTATCCAAAAGCCAAAATAACTGTTCTCAATAAGTACATGGTTATAATTCCATAAAGTTTAGATTCATAAAGGGCTCCAGTGTGAATCAGGACCAGCTCAGGAGAGGTTTAGAAGCAGTCCAGCTGCAGAGCAGCTGATCAAGAGCTTACATTAAGCTCAGAAATTTTCAAGGTTAGTGGTGTACTAAATTGTTAATGTTTGCCTACTGCCTTTAGAAGGACCAGGATTGTGAGTCACACAGCAAACAAATTCTCCTGAAGCTCCTATAATCATCTCATTTCCAAAAATTGCTTTTTTATTTCTGGTGAGCTCCTGACCTCTGCTTCAATGAAGAAAAGAAGGTGGAGGAGTTTCCTACTTTCTTGCACTGCCATGAACAAAGTACACCCCTCTCAGCAGATGCTATGGTTACAGAACATCAACATTTTTTCCTTTTCCTGGAAAAAATCTTTGCCCATTTTATCTGATGAAGGACTTCTGACTTCCCCAAAAGTCACATTTAAGAGAAGCGAGACAATTTCAACCTAAGAGCAAAAACTGCTACTATGCAACCTGTTGCCATAGCAACCAGACATTTGGTCCAGGTCAAGGGTTTGCAAGCTAATGTGGCATCTGCATGGAGTGAGACAGCTACTAAATGTACATTACAGAACCTTTGCTTATGCGCGTACTGAAATGAAAAATCTCTACATTGGCATCCCTGCTGCTGCTTTTTATTACTCCCATTTTGCTCACACAACAAATCCTGGAGCTGCTCAGGCAGAGAAGTAAATTAGATGGGTTTTGGAGCTGTCATGAGCCAGGTAAGAGCAGAGAATACTCACCTGAGAGTCCACATGAATATATGAAAATTTACTTCTTATTTCAAACCTCTACACTGAGATAACAGCTACAGTTACCTTTCAAGTAAAAAATTATGAAAGAGGAAGTCCAAACCTTAAACTGTACTGCCTGCCTTGTATGCTCTTTTCTTAAGATAGGTGACTTTAGTTAAAGCTTTGACAAAACATCTTTAGATGCATTTTCAAGGCTAGTGAACTTTAGCTCCTGTTGTCCTGAAAAACTGGACAGTAAGTAATGTAATGGTACATCAGCTAGTTTACAAAACACATTTTTCTCCATCCTTTCTTAACTGGCTAAATTTAAGCAAAGGGGCTGGTGAGAAGATCTGAAAGAGATGTTCTTCATGCTTATAGCTTGTGATTGAAGAATGCCTCCAGCAGCAACCACCTTGATTTAGTTGCAGGCGGATCAGTCAGCCCCACAAGCGGTCCCCTCTGAACCTGGATGGGGGAATTGGCAGTTGCAGGCTGGTGCAGGAGCTCTTTCTTACTGACAGCCTACACAAGTGGCTCCTCTTATCAGAAGAGAATGTGTGCTGTATGACACAGAGGCAGAAACAACAGAAGTATCTAGCTGAGGGGGATCATCTATCCTACACAGATTCATCACCATCCCAAGTATTCTTGCAAAATTTAGCAGTAAGACATAAATATTCAGCAGCCAAATAGGCATGGAGTCTGCCTAAAGGGATAGGTCACATAGAAAAATGTGTTCCTGCCCACTGTGATCTAAGCAAGACTTCAGCCCCTACATCTCAGAACCCCTAATGCTCACAGATGTAAGCTTTACAGAAGTAAGGCTCACCTCTCTTTCCTATAACATTACTAGGGCCACACAAAGCTAGTGCTGAGGCAAGATAACAGGTAGAAGTTAAAATCTATCTCCCCTTCAAGAAAACTGTTCATGGCATATCTGGACATTACACAATGGGAATGGTTTCTTTGCCTTGTGATGCAGACTTTCAGTAAGCCTCATGCACTCTCCCTGCAGTTTTCAAAGTCCTGTTCCCACAGGTATTAATGAGAGACTCACATCAGAAATAAAAGTATTTTGCAACTAATGCCACCTGCAATAGCATAACACTAATGTGGGAGGCATTCCTCAAGCACTTCCAGCCTGACCTTTTCAAGATAGCTGCTTCAAGTGATTACCATTTTACTACCAGTCACATCTTCAGAGCACTAGAAGCCTCGCAGATGAGCACTTAATCCGAAAAGGCTGCTGTCAAGGTTACTTCACTTTTGCATGTTCAACAGATGAACTATTTCATCACCACAGTAATTTCTCAGCAAAATTCACTCTCTCCAGCACCCCGTTCTATACCTGTCAGAGATTTGCCTACATTAAATCTGTGACTCTACCAAGCTTGAATGATGACACGTTGTCATTTCCTTCATCATTGAGTTCCAACCCCCC
>VZTY01033501.1:0-14652 GCA_013400935.1 Turnix velox
ATTCTATGATTTTATGATTCAGGTCCCCTGCTTTATGTACAGAGAAGGCTCTGCTCTAGTGGGATTTGCAGAATTCATCCCCATAAATTTCTACTGTGGAAGAAGGGGCTGTAACTCATGAAGGATCAAATACCCAGGGTCCCTCCCCAGCCCCACTGCTCAGTTCAAGGCCATAACTTCTGCCATCTTTAACTGCAGCACCTCCATATATCTCCATGAAAGGATAAAGCAGAGACTAAAGAGCCCCTGGGGAGGCAGCAGATCTACTGGTGGCAGCACCAGCTGCTGGGAGAGCTACTAATGCCAGATAATTATTCCATAACTCTGCAGCCAGGTCCTTTAATGAGTTGGAATGGGGCTGGGGGTGATTTAAGGAGCTGGAAAGGGGCTCCTGGGCTGTTGGGAAGGGGCTGAGCTGCTCCTGGACTAAGTTCTGTGTTCATGGAAGTGAAGCCCAACCAAGGCATTGGCATATCCCAGGAGGTGCAAGCTCTGTCCTTGACTTTAACTTTGACCTGTGAGAGGATGAAGGCAGAGATTAACACTTCACCTCAAGGTTTTTCTACCTCCACTTTAGTACCTTATTCTGGTGGTTTGGCTGCTCATGAGGAGTCCAAATGATCACCCCATGGGTTTGGTGGTTTGGCTGCCAACAAGGAGTCCCAGTGATCACCCCATGGGTTTGGGTGCAGGTAAAAATTCACTCTGCATCCCCACCACCTGCTCTTCTTGGTGTAACACGAGTGGCAGAAGGAGGATTTGGCCCCAGCAATGCCACTGCCCACCAAAACCCTGGCAGAGCCACCAGTGGGTCCATCCAGTGGTGAGTGGAGCTGCCTCCTCCACCAGCTGGGAGAGGGAGAAATTGGATTCAGAGGCAGCAACTGCAGTTCCCTGGGATGGATGTACATTTTCATTATACTTATATGCTGAGTAATTGGTGGTAATACAGGAGATATGGGCAGTATCATTACGGACCAGGCTGTGCTGGAGATGTATTATCATCATCTGTCATTATCTGGGCTTCCTTGTGGCTGCTAAAATTGTAGAACATGATTTTAATAACCCTGGAAGGCAAGAATCATTTTTCTTTTGTCACTTAACAACTTGGCCTCATTCACTGATACCTTTAAGTAAGGAGAGGGTGGGGGGAGAGAGGATTAATTTGTAGTGAAATAAATGCAGACCTGGTTGTTTTCTCCTCTCTCTTCCTTTGCAGAGGTGCCCCAGTGGAGCCTGGCAGCTCTCAAGGAAGCTGCAAATCATGGTGGGGTGACACTGGTCTCTGCCTTTGGGCTCTGTCCCTATGCCCAAAGCCTTGGCTACAGTAAAACCTGGCAGAGGGTCACTGGAGGGGACAGTCCAGGCACCCCAACCCCTCTGTCCCCTCTCACAGGTGGATAATTTGTCCACTTTTTGGGAACAGGAGGAGCTGCATCACTCCTGGCCCACACAGATGCCACAGGGGCTCACAGGTTTGAGGGTCTTCCATTTATTGCTCCTTTTGGCCACGGAAAAAGCCAGCAGCAGGAGAGAGACAAATCAAATTACAAGCCAGGTAATGAAAATAATGGGGAATAAAGTACTTGTGGAGGCTGCTTGGTTGAATTCCTATTTCCCTGTGTCACTGGATTTAAATCGGGGATGTTTATAGCCCGGGAGAAGCAGAGGTTTAATTGCCCTTTGTCATTAGTGCAACTCAATTGACCATGAATTTCCTGCTCTTGCAGACCCCAGCGTCTGGCTGAGGAGAGATGGGGGGGCTCTGAGCCAGGATCCAGCCCCCACAACCTCCACCCCAGCACCCAAAACCACCCTGGGGTCTAGCAATAGCCAGGAGGGAGAGATTTATATGGGGAGAGATCTACTGGGAGAGCTTTGCCCCGTTTCCATGCTCTGCCTGCACTGACAGCTATTGCTGTGACTATTGACTCTGAGTAAATCATCTCCAGATAGATCTTTCTCCTGATAAAAGCCGATTTTTTTTTTTTGTTCTATTATTGTCAGGGGTGTTTATTAGAGCAGAAAAATAATAGTGCTGTGCTTGCAGGCTGGCTGCTGGGAAGTGCCAGGAGCCAGCCCCACAGCACAACCAGAGGCAATGGCACCCTGCAGGGACAGCACTGCCTCTTGTCCCCTGTCCCATCCCAGTGTCGGGGTGTGTGGGCTGCAGACAGTGACTCAGAACCCAAGGAGAACTGAGAGCACGGCTGTGGGGACACGTCTGCCCCATCCCTGCCCTCGGGGGGGGACAAACCCTTTCCCTGGTGAACATAACCCAGGGCAGGGTGTGCTGAGGGGATGCTCGGAGCAGCAGGATGTGGGGTCCTGCTACATCAGGGTGAAAGGAGAGCTTGTTTGTGTCCAGCTGGGTGTTTTCAGCCCTGCCTGGCCCCTGTTCCCACGGAGATGCCCAGGTCGCCATGGCTACCCACGGACATTCCCACTCCAGCTGGTAAACAGGCTGCAAGCGCTTCCGTCCTACAGTACCAGGGGTTGCTACACCCCAGGGAGATGGTGCAAGGGCAGCTCCACACCCCTCACATCCCTGTGGCCGTGGGAATCATCCCCACACCTCTTCCCAGGGAGTTGTGCCCCCACACAGCCCAGTGGGCACCTCCAGACCCTGGGGAAGGAAGATTTAGGGGGAAAAAAAAACCCTTTGCTTGGACAATCAGGGCTGAGAGGTGGCCAGAGCTCCCTGGGATCTATGGGGAGCACTGCTCTGTGTGTGTCCCCTGGGATGCTCCTCTATGGCCCTGCTGGGGGACATTGGGATGTGGGGACTGCATTGTCCCCACGGGTGTCTGTGGTGCTGGGGGCAGTGGAAGGCGTGGGAAGAAGTGAGACAGACCCCACAGTAAACAGCAGTTTGCACAAGAGCCACCCCATTGCGAAGGCTGGGACTGGGAGTTGGGCAATCCCCTGTTTACCCCCCTTCTTCATCCCTGTCCCACGAGATGTGGGATTCCCCAGCTATGGTGGGCAGAGCTGCCAGTCCCACATCCCAGCAAGGAAACATCCCTCAGTGCCTCCAGCAAGGGGCTGCTGGAAAACACGGGTTACTGGGAGGTACTAAAGGCTAGGTCAAGTCTTGGGTTGCCCTTGGAGTATCTCATGGGTCCTCTCACTCTGAGCCAGGCTGGACTTTGTGGTGTGAAGGTGACAACTTGGGTCAAACAGGACTTTGCAGGGAGCAGGAGAAGCTGCATCACTCCTGGCCCACAGATGCCACTGGAGCTCACAGGTTTGAGGGTCTTCCATTTATTGCTCCTTTTGGCCACGGAAAAAGCCAGCAGCAGGAGAGAGACAAATCAAATTACAAGCCAGGTAATGAAAATAATGGGGAATAAAGTCCTTGTGGAGGCTGCTTGGTTGGATTCCAGGGCTCGGTGTTAGGAGACAGCCCAACGAGGGGCAGCGGTGCCATCCCTAGGGTCCAGCTGGTAGGGATGTCCCAGGAAAAGGCTGAAGCTTGGAGAGATGAGGAACTGGGATGAGCCCAGCCCCAGGATGTTTTTCCAGCATAGGCAACAGTGTCACATCCCAGCTGTGGCAGAGGGCAGGGTGTGATGCTCCCCACCACTGGCCCTGTGCTGCTGCTGGGTTCCTCTCCCCACGTCCAGCGAGTCCGTCACAGCCTGCAGGGAAGTGTTTTGCAATCACCTTCTTCAGAGAGTCACAGCAATTAACGGCACTGCTTTTGAGGAAGTGAGGGAGGCAGCAGCATGCTGGAGAGGGGGCTGAGCAGGGGCACACACCGGGACACAGCGGCTGCCACCGGGACAGGACACTGAGCAGCGGCCAGGTGGAGATGGAGGCCAGGTAGGGAGGGTGGTGGGATGGGGATGAGCTGGGTGAAGATGAGTTGGGGGGTGTTCAGGTCCAGCTGAGCACCTTGTCTGTGCTGGGGCCAGATGTGTGTGCTGGATGCTGGATGATTTTCCCACTGTCGAATCCTTCTTCTTCTTCCTCTGGATGTCAGCTCATGGGGGAGAGGAGCTGTGGGTACCCAGGGCTGGGTGCAGGGTAGGCAGCCCCTCCTGAGAGCCCAAAGCAGAGGCAGCCATTGGGATCTTTCCCAGCCAAGGGGGAGGGAGCAGCAAAAAGGGGGGGGACCCCACAGCTCAGCCATCCCTCTGTGCTGCCATCACTCACTCCTCGCCTCTTTCAGCCTCTCAGCTCTGACACCCCAGAAACCACAAATCTCTGCTGAGGGCACCTGAGATAAGATCAGCCCGTGTCTGTGGCTGGCTGTGGGGCAGGGCTGGGCTGTGGGGCCGGGGGTTGTCAGGCCATGTCGAGGGGCTCCATGTCTGAGCACTTCACACCGCTGCTGATTGCAGAGGCAGAGGTGTCAGAGCTGCAGAGAGAGAGAGGAGCCTCTGATGGCTAAAGGGCAGCTGCAGTGATGGAGGTGGCTTGGTTTCTCCAGCCCTTCTGATCCTCATTCCCTTCCCAACCCACTGGCATCAGCTCCTCTCTCTGTTGCAGGTGATGCCAAGGCTGTGGATGGCACCATGGCCGGGCGTGGGGCCAGGACACCCTTCCTGCTGCGGCTCTCCTTGCTCCTGCTCCTCCGCCCGGGCGGTGAGTGGGGTCTTTGGGGTCTGTCCTGTCCCTCAGATCTGTGCCTGAGCTGTCCCCACATACCCAGTGTCCCTTTTGCCATACTGGCCATGGCCACAGCACAGTGTGGCAGGAGCAGCACGGTGAGCTCTGGCAGGATGGGGCTGGCATTGCCAGCAGCCTTGCCCAACGCCTGCTCTTCCTCTCCAGCAGCCAAGGGGCCCGTCTAAGGGAAGAGATGGCTTTGTCACAGCCATGCCCTGGATGTGACACATCCATCCTGCCCACAGGGACCCTGGGTTGTGCCTCAGTGACTGTGGGTTCACCCGTGGTGCCCCTGGGCTCAGCCGTCACCGCATCCTGCAGCATCCAGAGCAAGCTCTGCCGTGGCCTGGAGAGGGAGAAGGTCCAGATCACCTGGATGATGGACAACGAGCCCATGGCTGGGAGCCAGCAACAAGACCCAGATGGCACCGAGGTGTCCAACCTCACCCTGCCCCACTTCAACCGCACACAGGCCAAGCTGTGGTGCTGGGTGGAGTGGAATGGGACCAAGCAGCGCGTTGGCATGGCCGAGATCAGGGCAGGCTGTAAGTCAGCTGTCACCCATGTGTGCACTGCACCAAGGTGCAGCCTACCACCAGGGTCTGCACATCTCCTCCCCAGGGCAGGCTGTAAGTCTGCTGTCACCATGGGCCACCCATGTGTGCATTGCACCAAGGTGCAGCCTGCCATCAGAGTCTGCAAATCTCCCCAGGGCAGGCTGTAAGTCTGCTGTCACCATGGGTCACCCGTGTGTGCACTGCACCAAGGTGCAGCCTGTCACCAGGGTCTGCAAATTTCCTCCCCAGGGCACATGTCTGGAGAGTGGTGGCATGGCCATGGGGCTCTGTGCATCCCAGGAACACCTTGGGATGGGCATTTCACTCATGCTCTTCCCTCATCCCTCTCTCCAGACCCCCCAGCAAAGCCCTTCAACCTCAGCTGTGTCCTGAACCTCAGTGACTATGGGCTGATGTGCCAGTGGCAGCAGGGAGCTCACAGCCACCTCCCCACCAGTGTGGCACTCAAGTGTGCTGGGTGAGCCTCAGGGGGTGACACACTCCCCACCTCTCCTGGTTCTGACCCCCCAAAACTGCCTTGTCTTCTGCTAGAGGGATCTTGAACCCACTCCTCTTGCTGCTGCAGGAGCAGAGGTCAGGTGGTGACAGGCTGCACCCCACAAGGTGACAGTGGCCACTGCACGGTGCCACGGCCACTGCTCCAGCTCTACAGGCAGATGGAGATCTGGGTGTCTGCCACCAACGCCCTGGGCACGGCTGAGTCACAGCATCTCCTCATTGACCCCATGGACGTGGGTGAGTGACACCTCACACTGAGGTCAGGGACCAGGGAAGCCTCAGAGCCCCATTAGGGCACATCTTGCTTCCAGGCCATGTTTTATGGGCGAGTTGCTAGAGTGAATAGATGCCAAAGCTGCACTCCAGCATCTGCCAGTGGGTTATGAGCTCTCAGTTGACCTGCTGCACTTCCACAGCTCCTCCAGCAATTGATTAGCCATTAATCAGGAGGTCTATTAATAATATATCCAGCTCCTATAAAGTATTTATAAAGGGAACCTTCCCAGGCAGTGTGACCCATCCTCCCCACCCTGCACGTAGGGAAGGGCTGCCCACGAACCCGCTGAGCCCTCCCACCCTTGAACCCATGCAGATGGGATGTTTTTCCAGCATAGGCAACAACCCCAGCTGGAGACTGGGCTTCCACCCCCTGCCATGAGCTCTTCTCCTAAATGCTCCCCTCCATCCCTCATAAACTATTTATAAAGGGAACCTTCCCAGGCAGTGTGACCCATCCTCCCCACCCTGCACCCATGAACCTGCTGAGCCCCCCCATGGCCATGCAGGGCCCTTGGACCTGTGCAGATGGGATGTTTTTCCAGCATAGGCAACAACCCCAGCTGGAGACCAGGCTCCCATCCCCTGCCATGAGCTCTTCTCCTAAATGCTCCCCTCCATCCCTCATAAACTATTTATAAAGGGAACCTTCTCAGGCAGTGTGACCCATCCTCCCCACCCTGCACCCATGAACCTGCTGAGCCTCCCCACGGCCATGCAGGACCCTTAAACCCATACAGATGGGATGTTTTTTCAGCATAGGCAATAACTCCAGCTGGAGACCAGGCTCCCAACCCTTGCTATGATGCTCCCCCTCCATCCCTCCACCTTCACACCTCACCTTGGCAGGTGTCTGTGTGTGAGGCCATGCCCTGCTGTGGCACCTCTCCTCTCTCCCCTGCTCTCCCTCCAGCCAAACTGGACCCCCCAGCCCTGCACAGGGTCCAGTCCATCCCATTCCAGACCGACTGCATTGTCCTGAGCTGGGAGGTGGCTCGGAGCAGCGCGCACATGGAGCTGCAGTGTGAGCTGAGATACCGCACCGACGAGGACACTCTCTGGGCTCTGGTGAGGGGACACTGGGAATGATGGCAGTGGGAGCAGCAGGGTGCCTGTGGGAGAGGGGGACACTCAACACAGCCTTCCCTCTGGTGCCACCAGGTCAAGGACATCCCTGGCCAGGCGGGCACAGCACAGCGCTGCGGATTCCTCTTCGGCACAAGCTACAGCTTCCAGATGCGGTGTCGGCGCAGCTCAGCTCGGGGCTACTGGAGTGAGTGGAGCCCAGCCAGGAATTACACCACCCATGAGAGAGGTAGGTGTGGAGGTACCTGAGAGGGTCCTCTCTACCTGGTATGGTGGCACATGTTCACCTTCTTTGCAGCCCCCTCGGGGACACTGGATGCCTGGTGGAGCACTCGGCCAGCCACGGTGGGCAGGGGGCTGGAGGTGCAGCTGAGATGGAAGGTGAGCAGAGATGGGTGGTGGGGGCTCAGGGGCTGCTGGGGCATCACTCTAGAGACCCAGCTTTCCCCCCAGGAACTCAGCATCCCCACACTCCCTGCCTGTCCCCAGGCCCCACGGCAGCGGGAGGCCAATGGGAGAGTGCTGGGCTACCGTGTCACCCTGAGCCCCCGGCAGAAGGGCAGAGACCCCCCCACTGTCTGCAACACCACCCACACCCACTGCAACTTCTCAGCACCAGTGGGGACCAGCAGGGTCTATCTCTCAGCCTACAACGCTGCTGGAGAATCAGCACCCACCGAGGTCATCCTCCTGCAGAGGAGAGGTGAGGGCAGCACCAGCCCCTCTGCACCCCCCAGGTCTCTGCCAGCCCCCAGCAGCTCTGTGAGCTCTCAGACTGGGGGCAGACCCTGGTGTTTGTGTGGGTGAGTGCCTGAGCAAGGTGCCAGCAGGGCACAGAGCCGGGGTAAGGAGCAGGGTGGGCAGAGATGCTCCCTCTCCCACCATCCTGGTTGTTATCCCCATGCAGGTCAGCCTCTGGGAGGGCTCTGGGCCGTGCCCAGGGGGGATCACAGCCTCTGGGTGAGCTGGGAGACCCCACCAGCCCCGGTGACAGCCTATGTCCTGGAGTGGCAGAGGGTCTCCTCACAGCCCAGGCACTGCAGGGGCTGCTGGAAGCTGGAGAGGGATGGAGCTGCCACCACAGCTCTCATCCAGGGTAAGCTGGGGGGCTGTGGGGGTCCCTGCCCTCTTGCTGGTCTGCAAGGGGAACAGACACCCCTCCTGTGCCCACACCCAGGGCTCACAGCCTGCCAGCCCCTGGCTATGGCACAGGGAAGCTGCTGGTGCCATGGGGCATCCCCAAACAGCTGACCCCCCCCCCACCTCTCCCTACAGATGGCATCGAGCCCTTCCAGCGGTACAACATTTCACTCTACCCCCTCTACAAGGATGCCATTGGGATGCCCACACACACCACAGCCTACTCCAGGCAGAAGGGTGGGTGCACTGGCTGTGCCAACAGTGGCCACCCCACTCACAGACCCCCTGCAGCCCAAGGGAGTGGCTCTACCCTTGCCCTGTCGCTCATCCTGCCCCCTTTCAGAACCATCTTCTGCCCCAAAACTCCACCTGAAGAGCATCAGCAAGTCAGAGGCCGAGCTGTGCTGGGACCCTGTGCCAGTGGAGATGCAGAATGGTTTTATTTCCAGCTACACCATCTTCTGGGCCAACAGCACCTCAGACGTGTCCAGTGAGTCCTTCTGCACCCTCACACCATGCACTGGGAGGAAAAAAAGGGAGAGCTTGTGCCCTCCTCAAAGTGGGCTGGGACATGTGTGGATGTCACAGCTCAAGGGACAGGTGAGGGGCATCCAGAGCAGTCCCCACTGTGCCTGAAGCCCCCGTGTCCCCCAGGTGCCACAGTGAATCCTTCCCTCAGCTCCTTTGTCATCCGGGAGCTGAAGCCATCCACCCTCTACAAAGTGCACATCATGGCTTCCACAGCAGCTGGAGGCACCAACGGCACCAGCCTCACACTGGTGACCACGGTGCTAGGTGAGAGGGAGACAGGGATGGGATGGGACACTCCAGACCCCAGGTTCTGCCTTGGCCTCATGGCAGGGCAGTGACAGAAGTGTCCCTCTGTGGTTCCTCTGGGATTTTCCCTTCTTGCTTTCCAGATGACAGCGAAATCCAGTTCCTCTTCCTCACCCTGGGGCTCATCTTTGTCCTGCTCATCCTTTTGCTCATCTGCTTCCAGAAGAACGGGCGGTGAGGAGGGAGAGCTGGGCGAGTCCCGGTGGCAATGGTGGCCCTGGTGGATGGATTGGGTGGCTCTGGGGAATGGCAAAGCCTTGCTGGGAGCTGTGCGGGAGCCCTGAGGCTGCCAGTTGCTGAGTCCCTCATCCTGTGCCCACCAGGGTGAAACAGCAGTTCTGGCCCAACGTCCCCGACCCTGCCAACAGCAGCCTGGGCAAGTGGGTGCCGGTGGAGCTGCAGCAGGTGAGATGGAGGGGGCTGCTCCTGTGGCTCTCATTCCCCATCCAGGCATAGTGATGGTGGGGGGCAAGGGAACTCCCCTTTTGTGCTTCCCACGGTGGGCCCGAGGCACCCTGCGGACAAACTCATGGCCCTTCCTACAGGAGCCGCTGCCGGTGCCCGGTGCGAAGGAGCCCGGCCTGGCCGCCATCTCCACCGTCACCGTGCTGGAGCGGCCCGTGTGGGGCAAGGAACCCTCGGCCGAGCCTGCGGGCTCCTTCCCCGGCCCAGCCCGGCCCTACGTGCGGCAGGAGGCGGCGGGCAGCCCCCCGGCCGTGCAGTACGCGCGGGTGGTGGGCGAGGGGTACACGGGGCAGCAGCAGCTCCTCGGCCCCTGCCCCAGCCCTGCACGGGCCCTGCTGCCCCAGCGCAGCCCCAAGCCCTACCAGAACCTCTGGTTCCACCGGGCCGGCCCTCTCGCCTGCCCCGAGGAGCCCCCCGCCACCTTCCCCCTGCTGCAGGGCCTCCGCATCGGCGGGGCCGAGGAGCTCCAAGACTGCCCGGCCTTCTAGTACCGGGGGCCGGGCAGAATCCACGGGCCTACCCCGCGGCTCAGGCCGGACCTAGGCCTGGGGACCCGACCCTCTTCTCTTGCACTGTGTACGTCCCCTCCCGCCCCTCCGCTCCCCTGCGGCAATAAACGGAGACGTGTTGAGAAGTGCCCGAGATTCATCTTTAACGGGACGAGCCCATCGGGGCCGGCACACTCCACCGGGGGTAGAGGAGGCGCCCATCGACGCGCTCAGCGCTCGGCTCCTCCACCCTCGCTCGGCGCTCGACTCCACTGCCCTTGCTCGGCTGCCGCGCCTGGGCAAGATGGCGGCGCCCATGGCGGCGCGGCGCTGAGTGGGGGGTCATGCTGGCGCTGGGGACGGCGCTGGGCCGCTGCCTGGCTCTGCCGATCCGCGGCGGGGCCGCCCTCCTGGGGAGCGCCCGGGGCGGCGGAAGGGCCGGTGAGGCGCGGAGGAAGCTTGGAGAGGCCGCTGGGAGGGAGCGGGAAGCGGAGGGCCCGGCAGCCGGGAGCGGGAAGGAGCCTGAGGCTGCGGGGGCTGGAGGCCGCGGGCACGGCCCCGGGTTGTCACTCAGGGCTCCCATAAGGACGGGGGCGGCGGGGCTGAGCCCCCGGGGAGCTGCCGGCACAGCGGAGACGGCTCGGAGGCAGAGGCATCTGGTCAAAGGCAGTGTCTGGGGCAGGTGGAACACCCGGTGCCGCGCACACCGGAATTATTTGCATTAATTCATCGCTTTAAACCCTTCGGGGGGAGAGAGTTGAGCCGGGGAGCCCTCACTCTGCTCAGTGTCCGTTGCAATCTCTTCTTCCTGCTCCGGTTGGAATCGGGTCACCCTGAGGTTGCTCCGGACCCTCTCCCTCCCCAGAGCTTGAGCCGGGCCCCCCTGAGTCCACCACCCCTGTCACCGGCCTGCCCGGAGTCCAAAAGCTCCCATTAGTTTTCTGGCAGCATTTCATGTTTGCAGAGATACAACATGCACAGGAGTCTGATAAATCTCTGTTTTTTCCCACCAAGTTTGCAGTCCCCTCATTCAGGCTGCAAGATGTTACGCCAGGCCTGTGAGAAGGAAAGTGAAAGGTACGTTGGGTTTAATGGGATCACTGGGACAAACATTTTGCTGCTGATATTATCAGTGTCAGATTCTAATGCCACCTCAGTGCTGCAAATTCAAGCCACTGATGGCAAAGCCCAACTTCATCCACTTGATTCCTGCTCCTTCAGCTTGATCTGTGAAATTCTTCCTCCTGATTTGCAGCACACTCAGTTTTCTGTGCGGTTTTCCCTCTGATCTACTTTGCAGGAGTGTTCAGAGCTCCCACTTTGCTTCCTCAAACTTTAATCTTCTCTTCACAGACATCCCCAGCCACTTGGATGATCTTCCTCCCACCATGCTGAAGAAGGATTATGCCAACGTGCCAGCAGTGAACAGGTATGATACAGGGGAAGTGAATGACTCTTCAGAGTTGTATCTTACCTGCACACACCCCCAATACATGGAATCTGTCACCTGCTCAGCCATTGTTCATGTTCTGTGGTCATAGAGGTGGCAGCATTAACATCACAGTCCTTTTGAAAGGCAGATTTGTGCTTGTCTTGAACTCACGAATGTCTACTTCTGCAATTTGAAGCTGGAGTTAAGCATTTTTATGCTCTGGCTCCAGAGCTGCTGAAGTGTGGTGCAGGGAGAGCCCCCAGTGGCGTGTCTGAGACTTTCACGTGTCTCTGTAGGAAACGGCCTTGAAAGGAACTCTTTTGTCCTTGCAGTTATTTGGGGGTTGATCTGAAGTGCCCCGTTTGCACTGAATGGTTGAACTAACCCACAATCTCCTTGCAGTGTTGATGATGTGGTGAGGAGGCTGCTGTCACTGGAAATGGCAAGCCAGGTCAGTTTTGTTCCATTTGCATAAAAAAACCCCCAGGATATCTGCAGTGTTAAGTGTCCTTCACCTTAAGGGTTGCTCAGAAACTGCAGATCAGGGCTATTAAATTCATGAGAGTCTTGTATCACACCATCTTCTTTGCAGTAATAATTGCACATTAAAATATGTAAAATATTAATTAGGCAGTAGAGGGGAGATGAGCTGTGTTCTGTTGCTGCAGACAGGACAGCAGATGTTCTTTGGATGGTCAGGCAGCATAAAGATTTTACCATTTTTTTGCTGCTTAACACTTCAACTTTAAAAGATGGAAAAATAAAGGCTGGTGAGATCAGCTCCAGTTCCCTCTGCCATTCAGGAGAGCAGCAGGGCCTCTTCATCCCCCTCCTCTGTCATCTCAAGGAGGAGGCCGTGCCACCTCTCTGGGTTGGAATAATGGCAGTGCTGCTGTGAGATCTCTTTGTGTGCTCTGCTGCCATACTCTGAGCAGCACCTCCTTCTTCACAGCACTTTTTACATGTTTTGTGACAGACACTTGTATAAAGCATTCATTACAAAGCCCTTAGCTGGGGTGTCTCAGACCTTTAGTGCTCCTGAGAAAGTGACAAGTTCTTTCCTGTTCTCCACAGAAGGAGAAGATGAAAATAAAGACGGAGCAGCTGGTGGAGAAGGTCAGGAGGTCTCCCCACGACAATGGCTCCTTTGAGGTTCAAGGTAAGCCACAAAGCAGGAAGACATAGTTGGCAGGTGACACATCTCCACAGCTGTTGCCACCCCAGCACTTCAGCTTCTCTTTGGCAGCCAGAAGAATCTCCTTCAGGAGAGCACCAGGAGGTGTGGAGCCCACAGGAGGGCTTTGGGGAGGTGGCCGAGACAGCACAGGCACTTCATGACACATGGAAAGGATGCAGATGACACCTTGGCACACTGCTGCTTTCACATCACTCCTCTTCTTTCTAGTTGCCATCCTGACGGCCAAGATACGCACCTTTGAGGAGCACCTTCAGAAGCACCCCAAGGTGAGTCCACACCTCCTACTGGTTATGTCACAGATGTCATTTTTCTGCCTTGAATCACCTGGTTTCAGGGCCCAAATTCAAAACATCCCAGCAGTTTATGAACCCAGCTGGGGCAGTGCCCTGAATGGCTCAAGCTGTGCACGTTGTCTTCCAAAGAACCAAGTCAGATAGAGCCAAGTTACATTTTATTATTAAAGGTAAATGCTTCTGGGGTATTTTTAGAAGGATACATTTCAGGGGAAGCAGAGCTTTTAGGACCTTCCTTACAGCTTTTGAGCAACCTGGTGTTGTGGGAGGTGTCCCTGCCCATGGCAGGGGGGTTGGATGATCTTTGAGGTCCCTTCCAACCCAAACCATTCTATGATTCTATAAGTCATTGCAGCTTTTGCCACTACCCAAAACTGAAGCTGAGAAATCTTCAGGGCTGCAGGGGGGGAAGGTCAGACACAGAATGCAGAAAGCAATTTCCCTGAAAAATAAATGAACTCTCGGGTCAACTCACAGTGACCTAATGTGCTTGCAGTATTTGCCAAGAAAAACCATTCTGAGATACTGCCCTTAATCTGATTGTTTCCTTTCAGCCATAATCTATCTCTATTCAAAGTGATTTACCGGAATGGAAGACTAATCTGTCTGTAGTCCACTGAGTGCTAATTCCTTTGCAGGATAAGAACAACCTGCGCCGAATGCTGATGGCCGTGGATCGGCGGATGAAGCTGCTGACCTACCTGCGCCGGGTGCGCTACCAAACCTTCGAGAAGACCTGCCAGGTGCTGGGGATCCAGTACAACCCACCCCCTGCTTACTCCAGGAGGGTCACCAAGCGCTGGCTGGTGAAGAAAGCTTTCTGTCTCAAGGTACAGCAGCCCTTTTGGTCTGTAAATACTCAATTTCAGCATGATGAAACAACACTCAAATATTGTAGCTTAAAGGGAGTGCCTCACGATGGCTCCCTGAGGGCTTGGAGCTGCAGCTTTGTCTCTCTTCACATCTCACCTCCTCCTGCAGGTTTACCAGGAGGCTCGCAAGCTGAAAGCACCGGAGAGGCTGAAGAAGAGGAGAGAGTGGCAAGCCAGGGCGAGAGCTGCCAGGGAGCAAGCGGCACAGCTGGAGGGGACACCCGGGGAGGGCACGGTGAAGGGGACACAATAAATTCTCCCCTACACACACGTTGTCTCCGTTTCTGTCCCTGCCCGCAGCGCCCTGAGCGCCTGGGGGTGCGGGGTGTGAGGCCAGTGGTGCCGTTAGAGCCGGTACTGGGGGGCTGCACCCTCCCCAGCAGGGACCATTCAACAAAACACGTCTCTTGGGGCCTCCGCAGCACATCCGGTCTGTAACCTCCGAAGGGGTTTCTCCTCATCCTTTGGTGATCCCGGTGCCCACACTCCGTGGTTTCTGAAGGAGGATTCTCGACATGACAGCGGCGGGGCATTCCCCCGGCAGGACTGAGCCCTTTCTTTTTCACCGTAATCATAGAATAGTTTGGGTTGGAAGCGACCTTAAAGATCATCGAGTTCCAACCCCCCTGCCAAAGGCAGGGACACCTCCCACTACATCAGGCTGCTCAGTGCCTTGTCCAGCCTGGTCTTGAACACCTCCAGAGAGGGGGCATCCACAACCTCTCTGGGCAACCTCTTCCAGTGTTTCACCATCCTCACTGTAAAGAATTTCTTTCTTCTGTCGAGTCTAAATCTACCCCCTTCCAATTTATATCCATTGGTTCTGGTCCTCCCATCCGATATCATATTAAAAATTCCTTCCCCTGCCTTTCTGT
>VZTY01033505.1:0-32223 GCA_013400935.1 Turnix velox
ATGATTCTATGATTCTAAAAATATTGCTAAAAACTGCGGTAACATATAAGGATGTCACAGAATTGGAATGAAACTTTGAAACCTGCTTGCCATAAGTCTTTGTTTGCAGCAGAAAAGAGAGTCCTTTCAGCTCCTATAGATGCTGCCACACTCAGAGGTGCAGGCTGTGAAAACATTGATTATTTTTATCCCCACGCATCTGTTTCCTGGTGAATTCTTCCTTTTGCATAATGTGGAGTTCTTGCCTGTCAGATTAATGCGGTGCCTCACCCCCAGACAAAAGTGCTGGCCTCTGCCAAATCCATCTACAGCACACCTAGCTCCATCGGTGGGCATATTGTGAAAGGTAATGAGCTTGCCAGTCCCCTCAGCTCCAGCTGCTGGAGCAGCGTGTAATGAGCCCTGCTCTATGGACTGCAGCTCTCTCACTGAAACGCCATTGAGAAGTGAGACAGCATGCCACTGAATTTAATTTACTGCTTAGCATCAGCTGGCCCCAGATGATGGAAGGTCATCTGAAAGGAGGGTCAAGTGGTATAAACGGCTCCAAATCTCCCTTCTGCCCAAGGGCTCAGAGCTGGTAAGCCCCACGGCAAGCAAGGGCAAAGCTGGTGGGGCACATCCTCTAAACAGGCTCCACAGGCAGATTCCTTTGGAGCATCTGCTCTCCCACATGAGAATCCCTCCTGTTGACTGTGGCCCATCAGCATCCTCGCAGCAGTTCATAGAAAATGCATTGAATAGAAATTGCACAGAACTGGTTCCTTGGAGGAGTTAGTCTGCCATTGTAAGTACTTTTCTTATGGTGGAGAGACCTTCCTTCATCCATAACAGCACAAGATGCTGCATTTTACTTGTAAGGTATACAGAATTTCTAGATCAGCAGATACCACCAACCTGTTTCAAGAAAAAAGAAGTTGGAGGGAGGGTTTGAGCAGCCTAGAAAGGGACATCACAGGAGATTGAATGAAAAAAATAAGGAAAGGTAGCATGTAGTGATACCACCTTCAGTGACATATGGCTCAAGGATGTGCAGAGCCAAAGGCAGAGCCACTACATTTACTTCCTCCCACAGATGCTTTTTCTCCCATGGACTTGTCTAAATATGTTGTAAATGGCACTAAGCTTTGTGTGCATTTCAAATTAAGCCTCAGCAATGAGAAATCTTGAAAGATTCTTTTTTTTATGTGCAGCTCCTAAAGGTTGAACTCGCCTCTTCTGACAGAGACTAACCAGTCAACCCAGGCTCTAGAGGATGATGAGACACACCAGCCTGAAAGGAGAGATGTGCTTTTTCTCATTGGGAATATGAATAATGCTGTTTAAGGATGTCCCAGTCTTAAACCCAGAGAAATGTCTGTCCAGTAAGAAACAGCACTCCAAATTCAGGCCTCCAAAGAATGAGAAGCTGCCATTGTGGATGGGGGCCTGGGGCATGACATGCTCCAGACAATCCCTGCAGCCATTCTTCAAAGACATTATCATTGAATCCAGTGAGACCACCTGAGGGGCAGGAAACCCTCCCAAGCAAATAACAGAGACAGAATGAGACCCCCAGGGAGTGAAATATGGGGCTTTAAAAATTAACTTCACTGTGTAGTGGCAGGTTTTCTGGTGGGTTGGAGTGTCTGGATGCTTGCTCGCGTGTCGCTAAAGCACAATCCATGCACCCCATACATGTGAATGCTCCTTGCAGCCTTAGAGCCCACCAGGGGCTTGGTACAGGCCACAGAAGCTCATATAGGGTGGGAAAAGGGTCCAAAGACATGACTGCACAGCAATATCCATATGGACAGATGGTGCAGCACAAAGTCAGGTACCATCACTCTTCCCACATACTACACAGTACTGCACATCATTTGTGCCCCAAATGATATAATTTTCTTTCTTCAGATATTGCCACCTCTTCCAGCACAGACAAAGACCTGTCTGAGCACACGTTTGTGCTCCAAATCATTCTCCTTCTTCAGATATTGCCACCTCTTCCAGCACAGAAAAGACCTGTCTGTGCACGTTTATTCCACAAATTATTTTTCTTCTACAGATATTGCCACCTCTTCCAGCACAGTCAAAGACCTGTCTGAGCACTAGTTTGTGCCCCAAATTATTCTCCTTCTTCAGATATTGCCACCTCTTCCAGCACAGACAAAGACCTGCCTGAGCACACATTTGTGGCCCAAACTAATCTCCTTCTTCAGATGCTGCCACCTCTTTCAGCACAGACAAAAATCTGTCTGTGCACGTTTGTGCCCCAAATTATTCTCTTTCTTCAGACATCATCACCTCTTCCAGCATAGAAAAGACCTGTCTGAGGCCACATTTGTGCCCCAAATTATTCTCTTCCTTCAGATATTTTGCCACCTTTTCCAGCACAGACAAAAGACTTGACTGAGCACACGTTTGTCCCCAAAATTATTCTCCTTCTTCAGATATTGCCACCTCTTCCAGCACAAAGACCTGTCTGAGCCCATGTTTGTGCCCCAAATTCTTCTTCTTCTTCAGATATTGCCACCTCTTCCAGCACAGACAAAGACCTGTTTGTGAGAGGATCCTTTTCTGTAGAGATGACAGGTGGGGACAGCGGTGTGATACAAATACTCCCTGAAGTGGATAGTGAGAAGGATCTTGTTTGATTTTCCACCCTGAGCAAACAATTTTACTTAGCTCTAAACTTGCCCTGAAGAGAATGATCTCAATTAAAAAAAAAAAAACCCACAAAAAAACCCACAAACCACCACAACAACACAACTTTAAAAAAAAAAATCCCATGGTTATTGTGTGTGTGGGTTTTGGGTGGGCTGTGGAAATTGATTTACGAGTCAACCACTTTTTTTCTTGCCATCTCTCGCTTGAGTGGTTTGTAGGCCTTGGCCCTTTCTTTCACTCAAGGAGAATAAGGTTGTCTATGGAAGAGGTCAGCATTTCAAATTGGTGGAGTTCAACTGCACAAATGACATAGAACTGACAAGAAAAGACAGGGGGTTTGGAGGTCATAGACTGCATAGGTCCTGGTTAGGGTTTTCGCTTTGTGATGGGACCTGGCACCAAAATGAATTAAATAACAGGCTTAAGGACTATTGAGGGAGGGTTGAATGCAAATCAAAGATAAGTAGAAGTTTTCTTTCCTAAAAGGGGAATGATTTTTTTTTTTTTCCCCTTACCTCCCCCTTTCCATATCTGCACAGGCAAGGTCTGCATGTTAAACATGATTTAGCAGGCATTATTCTGGAGCCTTTTCATCAGGTTTCTGCAGTGATTGCCTATCTTGGCCTATGATTAATGATCTGCTGTGCAATTTAGAGGCTATAATGACTCAACAATCCACACACAAACTATATAGTCGCATTCCTTTTGCAGATTTGCCAAGCTGTTACCAAGGGGCCCACAACCAAGCAGGATTTTTAGAGAGATAGCTAAGCATTTCTGCAAATGCCATTCTGCCCTTATCTTGCTGAGAAGTACGTTTGGTAGCCAGCTCATTTACAAAATTCAAAGCCTAGATTTCAGCCTTTCTTTAAAAAAAAAAAAATTCCATACTGAAATAATAATTAAAAGGGACAGTAAGAAAAGATCCTGGTATATGGCCTCTCAGTGATTATGCGGGCAAAATACTTTCTTTGTTTCCAAATTTTGAATCTGATTAATTGAGGCCTAATGCCATTAATGCAGTTTGAAAGAGAAAAGTTAATCTTTGGAAACCCATGCCATAAATGAAACCTGAAAAATCTAAGCAGATTCTGAAGTAAAAGCCTTGTCCTCCTTTCAGTTTCCATATAGGACTAGGATTTATTGATGAGGATTTATTTATAGATTTGACCAGATTTGTATCTGATTAAAAACTGTAGACTCAACTCTTTTTTGCAACCTTTTTTCCTTCAAAACATGGATTCTGATGAGAGTAATCTTGGAAAACCCATGGCTCTTTTTTGTTACTTTGTTTTCTATAAAAGTAAATGCAAACAGGAAAAGTGAGGATAAAGCTACAGAAAGACCCCCTACAGACTTTCAGGAGGACATCAACTCTCTTTATGATACATAATTAGAGAAAAAAAATTATATGCTCCTGTTTTTATTACTCTTTTCATTAGACACAGACCAAAGAATTGAGTCATAACCCAAAGAGTTCTGGTATTACTTCACTGTAGTTAAAATCTTTTTAACAGTTAATAGTGTTTTATTTTCCTTTTTTCCTGGCTTGAGGGCAAGGGAATTGGAAGGTATATAGCTGATTAATCCTGTACATGTTGTTATTGTTGTTATTATTAAAATTATTATTAACATCATTATTTACATTATTATTAACATTATTAACATTATGGAAGTTGGCAGAAATCTTTAAACAAGGTTAGGGCTTGTCTGTTCTAACACTGAACTTTCATAGTAATATTGGACTCTCAGAATGAAAAGTATCTCTTGATCCTGTACATAATGACCTTGATTTTGGAAAGCCTTCCAGATTTAAGTGCAAGTGTAGGTGTTTCTCCATATCCAGGCTTAAGCAAATACACCACACTTCAGTCCATGTCTAGAGCAAAGACCAAGGTGTCTCCATCTCATCTAGGAAAAAAGTCTTTCTCTGGTCCCATTGTAGGCAACAGCAACCTCCTCCCTTGCTCTGGCTTCAAAGCCCAACATGTTAGTGCTTGTTGGAAGAAACATTTTTTAATGCTGAATACAAATAGGAAATAAACAACATATTACTTAAAGGCTCATAACTATCATGATTTCCTGCTGATGAGGAGGGAGGGGTAAAAAATCTCTTTCTATAAACACATTCAAGCAAAGCAACATTTACTCTCCCTTTTCTGTACAGGAGCTTTAACGCCAAGAGCCAACCCACAGTGAGACACCATGGAGGTCCCACTGTTTTGAAGAGCTTTTTAACTTATCTTTGCCTCAAAAAAATACATAAATAAATATAATCAACTGTGAGTAGACTGCTGTGCAGCCATGATAGTGCTGTTGTGAATTTAAGTCTATTAATCTATGAATGGTGGTGTAGCTGATGCTGCCTTCAGGGCAAAGGGATGGACTAGTTCAGGGTTAACAAACTTTCAGTGGGGCTCTGCTAACCTGTGGCTATCAGCCACAAAGCAGAGGTTACACAGGACAGCAAGAGCTCATCAGTAGCTAGAACATACTTCTCCTCAAACAGTGAAAAAGCCCACCCGTTGTTGCAGTGGGATCAATGGCTTGTACAAAACAACTCCTCCTGACTCAGGGAGTGAAGCCAAGGCAGCAGCAGGGAGCCCTTAACCTCTCAGATTTCACTGTCTGGATGCCACAGATTCAAGCTGCCAGCCTTGCCCTTGTTTGTGAAAACCAGTACCTGTCCTCTCAGGTGGATGGTGCCTCCAGATCAGTTTTGAGATTCCTCTTCATTGACTTAATGCACATTATGAAGGAGCAAAGGTAACAAAACAGCAAAGAAAAGAACAGAGCAGATCTATTCACAAGCCAAGGAGCCCATAGGTGGTTCTGTAAAAGATGTGAAAGTTGACAAACAATGGGTGCTACTTTTAAAGCACTTTTCATTGTTTCCTATGTGAATGGAGCTTGCTCTGCAACTCCATAGACACATGGATAGTAACTTGGATGGGAATAAGATAAGGATCCCCACTGCCATCAGACCTCCACCACCATCTGTGGGAAGCTTAGCACTGAGGGGACACATAGTCCTAACAGTTATATCTTTGGCTTTTCTACTGGAAAACCAGCATTTCAAATGTAAGCTCTGTTCTCTGTTAGACAGTCACCGCCTGCCAGGCTGTGTGATGAGTTTAACCTTTCTTCACACTGGTCATCACCTCCCAGTTCCTTGTGTTCACTGACCTCACTGTGAACTGTTGCTTAAAGGTGAACTGGGCTGAGATTTTCAGAGGTCATGAATAAGCCTCAAGTCCACAGTAGCTGAATATGCAAGAAGGAACTTTCGAGGAGTTAAATTTTTCTTGGAGGATGTTTTCATTACTTTCTGCGAGCTGAGGTCTTCCTAAGTGTTTCACCCTGAGCATTCTTTGGAACTACTAGGCAGATTTTTAAAAGTTATTTTGCAGATTTGGTCATCCAGCCAGTTATCTGAATGAATCAGCTTCACACCCAATACAAACTATGTACATTTTCAAATCAAACTGGAGTGTGAATGAAAAAATGAGTGTCCATCAGGTTTCCCAGCATTTCACCTTGCACCCAAACTGGAAGCCTGCTAGAACCAGGTCTTCTTAAATATTTTGGCACATGGAGAGGGTAGGCTTTCTTTCCTCTGAATTTTCATCCTAAGGCATTTCATAAACTCTAAGTTCCAGGTAGTGCTCATGTAGATATTGTTGTGTGTAATGCTCAATGTGTAATAACCAGAAAGAAGGAAAATATAGAAAATATAGAGAAAATCCATCATTCTCTTTGAAAATGAGAGATCTGGTTCCATTAAAGAGACAGAACCTTTGTTTAAATAGATGTCACACTAAGGTCAACATCAGTCTGCAAACACTAAGTTTTACTGATGGATACAGTTTACTTTCCAAGAATGACATTCATATGAACATAGAAGAAATAATATTCATTCCAGCTTCACCCTTGGCAACAATTTTTAGTCCAAGTGTTCCAGAAGGAAAGATTCTGGCCTTGAGTGATGGGTCAGTTCTCCAGGAAGGCCAGAGTTCAAGAGCTGAGATGTAAATTTAAGGAAGTTAGTTTTTTAAACAGGGCTACAAGGCACATACTAACATGTTTTGGAATCTGAGAGTGACTTAAGCCAGACTTTTCCTTTGATGAGAGAAAAAGGTGAAAGTATTGTAGCTTGAAGAATGTGGACAAGTGTGTATTTTTCACCAGGCAGCGAGACAACTATGTGTTACATCACAAGTTGAAAAATTTGCCCCAGAATCACTTGAAGTGCTGACATTTGTATCAGTGACTATTTGCCAAACTAACACACAGTGAATGTCTGAGCTCGTAGATCTTTTTGTTTTTGAATTGAGTGTAACAGACAATTACACTGGCTGTTGGCAAACAACAGCTGACAGTTGCAAACACCATTTTCATGGGATCTTTTGGAAGTTATGAGTGTACAAATTGAGACAGGCAAACAGGGATGATCACAGCTGAGGAAGTCTGTCCACAGAAGAACAGCTTACCCAGCTTATTCACTTCAGAATCAACATTTTTGTCCATTTTACAAATGGATGCATGTCAACTAGTCACAAAGAAAGGAGCTAGAAGTTAATCCTTGTAAATTGAAGGCATGAAGTGATCACTCCCTCTGCAAGGAATCCATTTTTTCATGCCTCTTTTTAAGTTTGAACACCTTTACAGCCTAAGGAATGTAAAATGGGATCATGGGGCTAAAGTAGCTAAGAATCTGGGAAAGAGTTTGCAAGGAATAGGTATGTCCGTTTTCCATATAGCATGTAGTCATGCAGAAGCACAATGATGTATGCTCCAGAAATTAAAAGCTTGCCTTTCAAATATTTTATTCTGCTTCCTAATTAAACACAGGGTAAAACAAGCATCTTTATTGGGCCTTGCATATTCTGTTGGTTTTAAAAGAGGCAATGAGTCTGATTTTCTACACATCAGATTGCTAGGTTTGCTTTACTTGCTTCAAGACAAGAGCTTCAGTTCAGAAATTAATTGAATATATATAGTGAGGGCTAAGGCAAAGTATTTTAAAAGCTAAGAACAGTTGTGTCATTGAGCCTGGACCAAAAAAACCCAAGCTTCAGATCACCTACTTAAGGGATCAGAACCACATAAAGGGTTAAGATCTGCACCTCAAGATGTGAGCTTCATTAATTTAATCTGAAACATCTTGAGAGATAATAATACACATATTTTCAATTACAGCGATTATTTAAACAGCCCTAATCTCGCACTTCATGGAACCATTTACATTTACTCTAACGTCAAGCTCTGCAGGGGAATATGCTAACACAGGAAATGTAGCATCTTCTAATTAAAGTACTTCTGTAAAACAGAAACAGAACTGAGTTTTGAAGGCCAACATTAGAGCAGGGATTGTTACACGGCAGATGGGAATTCAGAAGCACTGAGTCCAGGTAAGATAGAAGGTTTTACTGTATTTTAGTTCTCCATGGACATGCCAGAAAAATCAGTATTTGCATAATGAGGAAACTTCAGTTTATCATGCCAGACATGATGCTGACACTGCATTAGCATGTCGTCCTCTATGGCAGTGGAAGTGAACCCACTGTTAGCATGGACATAGGGTCCTTGTATTGTAGTCCAGGTGTTCCAGGATGAAAGATTCTGGCCTGGAGTGATGGGACATAGGGGTAGGCAGCTCAGAAACATTCACAGCCCATTGAAATTTGATTTTAAGTTGGGTTCCATGCTGTCTTTGCCAATCCTGACTTTACCTTTTCATTTCACTTTTTTACCTTCTTATTTCACTTTACCTTTTAATTTTCCCATTATCTCCTAAGATTTGCCAAACAGCAGCAATGACTTTACTTCTTCATATTAGCCACAATCTTCAAGTAATGTGCTGCTAGTAGGCAAAGACACCAGTTTACTCTAGAATCTTTTCTGTGTAACACGCTGCACTGAGTCCAAAGATCACTTCTATCATGGGAAACTTGCTGTAAAAAGTTTTTCTGTCACATCATTGCACTCTGTGGCCTCTTTTTGGAGATACAGCAGCTTCATTTTGTCTTTGAACTTGACTGTACTACCTTCAGCTGACAAATGCAACAATGCAACTATGCAGCTGACTATACAAATGCAACAGTGGAAATATGTCCTTCCTGAAACAGATACACTCATGTGCCTGTGTATACTCAAACCCAGCACTCACGACAAGTGGTTGTCTCAAATGTTAGGTGATGCAGCTTAGTGGTGCTGCATCCATGCTGTATGGATGTAGAATTGTCCCTCCCATCCTGGCTCTACACCCCTCTTGATCACAGGCCATTTGCCAGCAGACAGCACAAGAAGTAGGGTGGTTCTTGCAAAGGCATACACAAAGAAATAAAAATTTTTCTTAAAATAATAACCTTTCTGCAAAAGGTTTTCAAGTGTAGCAAGGGCTCATCCATCTAACCAACACTCCCACCAACCCACTCACCTGAAAGGCTTGACAGCGACAGGGACCAGGGCCAGGAGAGGGTGACAGAGAGTGATTTTTAAACTTTTTTTTTTAAATTGCAATTGCTTGGGTAATGACAAGAAAAGGAAAAGCAACCCCAACACACATATTTCAGCTAAAGCCAGCACTCAGGATTGTTATTTTTTCCCCCCTCTGTGTCTGTTTGAAGGTATTCTCCCAAGTTGACAAGCACGTGTTTGGGAGACCATTGAAAAGTTTCTGCCATAAATAGAGGAGGCAGCTTGGCTTAAGTGTTGCTAGGGAATACCTGGCAACAGGCAACAATAGCCCTTTTAGAGAGCCCAGGGCAAACAGTGACCGTGGTAATGGGGTGGGCTTAGGGGAGGCTCCTTGCCCAAAGCCCCTCCACTCACACTGAGCCTCCAGTCCTGGGCTGTGTTCCGGAAATTCCCCGCACAAAGCCCCCCATTCAATGGGAGGCGGGTCCATGCGTGTGCTTTTCTGGCAGGGAGGGGGGGGCTGCAGAGGGCGAGGGGGGGAGTTTCTTGCCAAAAAAATAAAAAAAAAAAAAGCAAGAAAAAAAATCCTANCTAAGGAAAGCGCAGAAAGTGCAAAGTTTGTAAAAGAAGCTGAAAAGATTCAGAGAGGAGCATAATGGGGCCAGGGAATGCCCCGTGAATTTTGAACAGAGAGTAGAAAAGAGACCCTAAAAAGCAATTAGTGATGCTGCTTGTCGCTGAAGAGAGAGCCTGAAGGAGGTGGGAAGGCGCAAAAGGAAGAGGGCAGCTCCAATCACTTAGTAAAGTGGGAGGGAAAGGGGGCGGCGAGGGGGAGGATGGTCAGGCAGAGAGAGGGAGAGAGAGGGACTGGTGTATTTGGGAATTTTTCTAATAAAAGCAGCTGGAGGAACACACGGCAAGGTCAAGGTCCGAGGAGTGCCTGGCACATACCAGCCTCAGTCTTGGCTTCACCTCCCTTGCTTGTTTCTAGAAAACTGGGCCAGAGACAGGGCCAAGCTGCTGTCCCTCAGCAAGCCCAATGTGCCACGGACTTGGTCCCAAATCCTCACCCATCCCCACCATAAAGGCTCCTCGGCCAAATGCCTCTGCCCGATGGTTCAAGGTGAGTGGGGTATTTCTGAAAGACCTCCTCCAGTCTCTCTCCTTCTCCTGCCAGAGCCTCTTTAGCCATACATTCCCCGTGCAAAGTAAAAAATAACCCTCTCTGCTCATTAGCTGGGAGTTGTTAGAGGAGGGTTAAAAAAAAAAAAAGGGAAGAAAAAAAGGGCTGGCTGAGTGGGGTTGAATAGCTATAACCTTAATAGGTTGTCAGAAGTCTGCTGGCAGCAGGGTGAGGGCAGCCAATCCCCCTCTAGTCTTTTGTCCTAGACATTGTTTAGGATCAGTGGTAGCTCATTAGGTCGGGACTGTAATATTCCTAACGATCCTGTGGGGCTGAGGCTTCAGAGCGTGTCTTCAGCTGTTTTCCTGATGTCAGTTTGATTCATGGGGAGGTATTTATCTCAACAGAGATACTTTGGTGGAAAGGGTTATTTACTTTTTCATACCCTGATTACCAACCTTCCACAAAAGTTGCAGCTGGAAGGGAGGAAGGGAAAGCTGAGAGTCCTGCCTGCATGAACCAAGGTGTGTTGCAGGGAAAGGCAAGCTGGAAAAGCCAAAAGCCAAGATCCTTGGCCTACAGTTTGGCCCTACAGTTTGCCTCCTTCTGTTTCACTTTCTGTCTGTAAAGTGAGGATAATCACCCATTTTCATTCTGGGGGTGGTGAAGAACAAAATATTAGAGCATGAGGCTTCCAGGAAATGGGCTAGATAAGTACCTAAAATTAATACCTTTCCTGCATTCAGGGGTCCTAGAATGGATGGGCTTTTTTGTTGTTGGCTTTTTTCCCCCTGGTTTCTAACAAAAAAAAGAACCATATTCTGACTTAAATTGTAAATCAAAATGGAATTAGGAGTCCTGAATAATTCCCATTACATTCTATACTTATTTTTGGCCTAGCAACATGAATTTGCTAAAGAGGGGAACAAAGTTAAACCCCCATTTTCTTCAGGCACTTCCACTTCTGAGATAGAATCGTAGAATAGTTTGAGCTGGAAGGGACCTTCAAGATCATCTAGTTCCTGCCATAGGCAGGGACACCTCCCACTAGACCAGGTTGCTAAATGCTCAAGTCTGGCCTTAAACACCTCCAGGGAGGGAGCATCCACAACCCCTCCAGGAAACCTCTTCCAATGTTTCACAACCCTCACTGTAAATAATTTCTTTCTTGTATCTAGTCTGAATTTCCCCTCTTCCAATTTCCATCCATTATTTCTAGTCCTTCCATCACATATCCTATTCAAAAGTCCTACCCCTGTCTTTCTGTAGGCCCCCTTCAGGTATTGAGTCCCTACTGAGCCTTCTCTTCACCAGACTGAACAACCCCAACTCCTTCAGCCTGTCTTCATAAGGCAGTTGCTCCAGCCCTTTGATCATCTTCATGGCCTCCTCTGGACCTGCTCTAACAGTTCAATGTCCTTCTTATGTAAAGGGCTCCAGAATTGGACACTATAACTCCAGATGGGGCCTCACTAGAGCCCAGTAGAGGGGCAAAATCACCTCTTTTGACCTGCTGGTCACACTTCTCTTGATGCAGCCCAGAATTTGGTTGGCCTTCCTGACTGCAAGCACACACTGGTACACATCCTGTACTAGATCAGGTTGTTCAGATGAGGCCTCCACCACCTCTTTGGCCAACCTATTCCTGTATGTTCCCTTTTGGCAAGCGCTTTTTTCTTGGGAAGCTGAAACATTTCCAGCATGGCTTTTCCTCTCACTGCTAGAAGAATTGCCACACTTTTTGAGCACAGATGCAAGAACGTGGATGCGAGGGCGTTCCGCGATTGGCAGCGGGAGATGTTGGGGTCTGATGGCTGGTGGGGGCATTGGGACAGGGATGGGGACAAGGACGGGGACAAGGATGGGGAGAGGGATGAGGAAGGGCAGGGGTCGTCTGTGTCGGGGCGCGGGCGGCGCAGCGAGCGCTGTCCGTGGTGCTGCGCCGCCGGCGGCGCGAGGGGGTGTTGGAGAGGAGTGTGAGTGTGCTGCGTGTGTGTGCGTGTGAGAGTGGGAGGGTGTCTGTGCGTGAACAAGTGTAAGTGTGAGGATGTGGCCACGTCTGTGCACACATGTGTCCGCTTGGGCTGTCTGTATTGCTGTGTGCAAGGATGCTTCAGCGTGGAGGAGCGAGCCTTCTTGCATAGGTGCCTATTTGTGCATCAGTATGCCTTCTAGAGGTGCCTCTAGTGCAAGATGTCCGTGTACACTGCAGGGGAGTTGGACTAGATGACCCTTGAAGGTCCCTTCCAACTCGATTTGTTCAATGATTCTGTGCATAAACATGTTTAAGGCCAGGCTGGACAGGGCACTGAGCAGCCTGATCTAGTGGGAGGTGTCCCTGCCTATGGCAGGGGAGTTGGAACTTGATCTTTAAGGTCCTTTCCAGCCCAAACTATTCTATGATTCAATGTCCCTTCTCACTGCAGGAGGGTTGGGCTAGATGACCTTTGAAGGTCCCTTCTAACTCAATGCATTCTATGATTTTATGAAAATCCCTGCCATATTCTTTTGGTTTCAAAGTGACTCACCATGCTTATGCACTTGGTAAATATGTCTACCTGGAAACAATTCTTACAACTAAGCACATTAAGAAGAGCTTTGTTTCCATGCTGCACCACGGGACAGCAAAAGCAAGGACATTTCCCCTACAATGGCAGTGCTTTTTCATGTGTTTTTTTAATAGCTGATGTCAAGCATGTCAATACAGGCTATGGCACCCCCTGACTCCCCACCAAATAATTACTTCCTTAGCCAGGGAAGGCTTCAAAAGTGATGGCCTGGTTGATATGACACTTCTGGCTTCCAGGAGAGTGTGCTTGTTTTTCTCACTGAACATATAACAGTGGAAGAACACTCAGAGTTTTATATGGGCACAACAGCTGAAGTTCACCCAGTCTCAGTGCTTGTCACTTGGCCAAGAAGCTGTTTCATCAGCAAGATTACGTGAGCTGAGGCTCAGGTGATTATTAAAAAAGCAGATTCACATGTGTTAGAAGGAAGACATGAGTCCTACATGTAGAAATTAGCTCTATGACTGGCAGGCAGGTCAAAAGACACCAGGAGATGATAATAACTGGCTGTATACTGTGCTAATTCTGTTTGATGTAGATTTCAAGTGCAAAGTTTAATCAAACATATTGATAAACTATAGAGACTCTATTTTCTATATCAACATCACCTTTTCTAGTACCAACAGACTTTGGATGCTTTGCAGCAGTACTCACATGGCCAACCCTTGAGCCTTGCAGCACAGTGGCTGTTGGACTAAATGCACAGTGGTTCTCAGGTATTGTGTTTGGCCACTCCTCTGGGATTATAAAAATACATCTGAGAAGGGGTGTTCTGGGTCTCTGTGAGTACTGTGCAGAGTATGGGTTTTGTCCAATGGCCATCACACCCTTCTCAGTGCTCTATAGTCTTTTGCCACCCATAAAAACCTCCAAAAACTCTTCAATTAGCAATGCTGATGAGAAAGAAGAGATCCAGCAGTCAAAAGAGGCACAAGGTGGGAAAAATGAAACCTTGCAGCCACTCTTTCATAACAAGCAAACTCTCTATTCCTTGAGGTGGTTTGGAAGAGGGGCAGAGCCCAGAGCAGCACAGCTTTATCAGCCTGACACACACACACATATGCACTCACACACACAGGCTTTTCCTCTCAGCCAGGAGCATTCACTTGGGCTCTGTCAGCACACACACACAGCCTCAGACTAGCAAGTTCAGAGCCAACAGGGTGTCTTTTTCACTGAAATCACTCACAATGCAGCCATGATCTCTCTCATCCTGTCTGGGCTCAGCCAAGTATGCAGACCCTCCACAGTCCTTCCTCCTCCTTCTTTTCTAGCTGCTTTTTGAGGGACACTTTGAAATAGGGAAATATACTTTATTTCCTCTAATCATTTATTGCCAATGCTACCTTTTTAAAATTTCTTTGCAGTAGGACCTACATGTCAAACACAGCACCAGGCAGAACCAGACTTTATTACCACATTTTTATTTTCAGGGTTGTGGCTATCACCTAGCATTTGTGTGGAATTCACGACACCCCTACAGGGCTAGAGTGCAGACAGCACAGAGCTGGGCAGCACAGGATGGAGTTTGTGCCTAGAAAGACCAAGCTGGTCTTTGCCCAGAGAGGAAGCAAGTTTGCAGTAGCCCAATCCCTTAAGCAGCTTATCTCCTCTCTGCTGCAGCACACAGTGTTATGGTGTGCAGTCCCTGCCCACATATGCAGAGCCATCCTGGACTAGTAGAGGGTTAGGATGTTCCACAGAAATATGAGAAACTGGAGAGTCAGGTCTCTGCTCTGCATTATTGGAAAGGAGAATTGAACACATACCTCCCACAGGCAAAGGAGCAGATGCACAAACAAGCTTGGAGGTCAGCATCTCTATACTCTGGTGAATAGCTGGTTAGTGATAGTGTCTGACACGTCCAACAAATGAGTACAGATTCTATCCAGTCTGGTTACACTCAGTTATACTTTGAACCCCCTGACTGGGACAGCACAACCTTAATATTTCAGACCGAAGAACCAAAAAACTCTCCAGTGATTCAAGCCAATCTATTCCTATTGAGATAAATCACCCTCCAGCAATTAAACATCATAAACACAAAAATAAAGTAATATATCTGGCTGATGCTAACAATGCCCTACACTGTAGGTACCACATACAAAGTAAAACTCAACACCACACTGGGATGGGCTAAAGCCCACAGTTGGTCACTCAGTAAACTTATTTCTGTTTTGGAAAGTTATGTAGTTGCTGACTACAGATCCTGCAATGAACTCCAGAAGAAGCCATAACCCTTTTCTCTTCAGGGTGGATGGGCAGTTGCAATTTGTAGGGCTCACTGGAAGGAGACCAACAGCCCTTCAAAGACAATTTATCATCTCTCAGTAATAATCTCTCAGTCATGTTTGGGGATTTTTTTTCCTGTCTGGATATGCTATCTCATTTCCTATATGTATTTTCTTGGTTTTGTTTTTACTATTAGTGAACTTGGGATTTAAAACTACTTATGAGCTCTCACAGCCCAAATCATCAGCCAAGAAATTGTCCACAAAAGTAATAATCATAGCAAAATGTTTCAAAACAAACATGAAAGAAGGTGATTTCTTTTGGGATCAATGTCATAGCAGCTGCATGGTAGCCAAGGATACTGTCCATCTTCTCTAGTCAGAAGCTGTGTCTTCATTTTGACCCCTGTCCCCCACCAAGCTGACTTTAACACATAGAACATCTCTCTTGGCTTACATCAGTCCCCAAGAAGATCCTTACTCCCCATCCCTTGTTGTGTTGGCTCTTTCCACAGTGAGATCACTTTGAGTAATTAATTTCTAAAAAGCCCATCCCCGTGTTTGCACAGCAAACATACACACCATGTCACAAATCTCCTCTCAGTACATTCTGCTAAGCTTAAACATAACTCTTGATTTTGGAAACATTAAACAGGACATTGTAAATCAGCACCTTTGAAGGCAGGAGGCAATGCCTTCCTTTCACTAAGTACACTCGTAAAGCCACACAGAGACATTTTCCAGAACTTTGAACAATTAAGTCTCCTGGTAAAACGAAAAATGGTTTGCTTAAACACCTGTATGGAAAGCGATATCTAATCTTTTATGTTGGCTATTGGAGAGTGCTCAGGTCAATCAACAGTCAACAGAAGGTAGTGGCAACTCTTATTTTCTGTTTTATTTTACAGGCAAGGTTGAGTATTTGCTTTTGAAAGATTGGAGGAGTTGGTTGGCAGTGCCAGGGAACCGGACCCTTTTTATCTGCCTGCTTGTTATGAGGAGGAGGCAGGTGCAAAGCAAGGCTTCTAACATTGTCTGCAACAATAATCCCCACCTGAGCACTGACTGGCCACCTGCTCCTCAGGCACAGAGATAATTCAGGCTCTGAGTTAATGTAGTTCTAAGTCTCGGCTAAGTAAAGATTCATAAATTGCTCAAATTGCAGTAACATCAATGGGCATGTCAAGATATCAATATTTGATCACTGACAGTGATTCCTTCTGGATTCATCCCCAGGCATGCAGTCCAACCTCAAATGGCCTGACCTGATTCAGAGCACCTGTGGTTTATGAAAGACCTAGCCCAAGCACTGCTCGTGATAGCACTTCCCAAGAATCATAGAATGGTTTGGGTTGGAAGGGACCTTAAAGATCATTTAATTCCAACCCCCTGCCATGGGCAGGGGCAGAGCAGGTTGCTCAGAGCCTCAGCTAGCCTGGACTTGGATATCTTCAGGGATGGGGTCTCCACCACCTCTCTGGGCAACCTGTTCCAGTGTCTCACCACCCTCCTGGTGAACACTCAAGTCCTTCCATTTTTCCCCCAGTTTGCCCCCAGGCAGGTTCCACATAACCCTCTTTTTCCCCATCTCCTGCCTCTACTCCACACCAACCCTTCTCCAGCCCATTTTCCCCCAAATCCCACATCCCTGGGCTCCACTGGAGACTCCTCCCCTCCCTATCTGTTCCAAATCATCCCACTCCACCCTGTCTCCAATTTAACACCAGTAGGGAAGAGCAGTAGCCCCTATTTGCTCCTCCATGGGGCCTGAGGGATGCTCCTCCCTGTGTCTTTGCTGCAGGACATCACTATTGAGTTGCATTTTCCAAAGGGAAATGGAGGGGAAAAAATGAAACTTTATCTGGTGGAAATTAATAAAAGGAATGAACTGCTGGTGAAAGATGGACTCATGAAATCATTAAGTGTTTTCGTACTTTTTCACTCACTCCAGATTGCACAATAAAGATTCTTACCTTTTGAGTGTATTTTCAAAGTTTGAAAAAATATCAAAGCATTATTTATTCAATGCCATCCTCTTAAGCAGGAATCATAGAATGGTTTGGGATGGAAGGAACCTTCAAGGTCATCTAGTTCTTGCCATAGGCATGGACATCTCCCACTAGATCAGGCTGCTCAATGACTCATCCAGCCTGAACTTCAGGGATCAAGGAGCCTCTCTGAGCAACCTCTTCCAGTGTCTCGCCACCCTCACAGGAAAGAACTTCTTTCTTCTCTCCAGCCTAAATCTTCCCCCTTCCAATTTATATCAATTATTCCTACTCCTGCCATCACATACCCTATTCAAAAGTCCTACCCCAGCCTTTCTGTAGCCACCTTCCTTCAGGTATTGAGAAGCTACTCTGACATCCCCCCTGAGCCTTCTCTTCTCCAACCAGGCTGAACAAATCCAACTCCTTCAGTCAGTCCTCAGAAGGGAGGTGCTCCAGCCCTCTCATCATCATGCCCTCCTCTTGACCTGCTCCAACAGCTCAATCAGTTACTGTTCCCTTGACAGGACTATGAGACCTTTTGATGGTACTACCCTCATAACCTGTAAACTCTCAAAAAATCCCAAAAATATCATCATAAGTCCATTTGTAGAAAGAAAAGAAAGCCAGGTCCTCACTTTTTCTAGTAGCTCTAGAAACAAGTGTTAGCTAAGTCTGTAAGTGTTGATGGTGACCATATAATGTATCTCCATGTGCTTCCAGGGCTTGTCTTTCAGTTTGGACTCAGGTGATAGCTCTTGAAAACAAGAGCTTCCAATGGGTGATTGAGAATACACAGGTAATAAAAGTAAAGGAAACCAAAGCCATCCTGTAATTTCCATATTTCCTTAATCAGGAACAAAGCCAAGAATACTTTAGCCTATTCAGGAAGAAGGAGGAGAAAGGAAAACAGCATGCAGGGAACAACTCTGTGCTCTAAATGAAGTGGGTACAGTTACTTCATGCTGGATTGATTTCAGCACTGCATAACAGCTTTCCACACAGTGCTTTAGATGGAATTCCCAGGTGACTGGTTGTTGCATTTAAATACTGCCTGCCTAGGAATTAAATAAATAGCTTTTATATTAATTAGAAACAAATCCTCTCTATTGGAAGGCATTAACTGTTTCTAAATTACACACAGAGCAGTTACTCAGACTTTGATTCAGTTACAGGCTTTTCAACTTGTCAGCCATTCATAGCCTAATATGCTATAACTACAGTTTACAACAGTGCAATAAAATATTGATTCAACTGTTTTGACCTTTCATTGATTGGCACAACATCTAATTAAGTCAGTGCACACCTTTCCTTTGAGCAAGTAAGTCTTTCATTGCCAGTGCACCAGACTGTACATATTTATAGCCTGAGCCTAGGAGAATTGCATCAAGTGTGTTTTGCAGTAATACATATGTCAATTATCTCTTTGCTGCTTCCACATCATGATTTAATCAAAGACACTCAGTACTATGCAGGTAGGACCTGAATATAGATTGTGAGTCTTTTCAGGCTAAGTATATTGTTTTCACCAGCTGAGAATCTGACTCAGGTGCTTTGTACTACACAGACAACAAAATCCTCATGCAAGGACCTGTGGCTGCCAAAAGCACAGGGGATGTTGTCAGATGCACTTGATACTGGCACTGCAAGACTCTCACTGAAGGCAGAGCAAAGCCTCCTTCTTAAATCCATGGGGATGTTTAGTAGCTCTGAAGTTGTCAGAGCTCCAGTATCAGCCTTGTCCATAAGATAACAGCCTGGCCTGGCTCCTGGGAACAACGCTCTGCTTTTCTTAGCTCTGACCCCATTAGGTAAATCCACGTTTCTTTTGTGGCCGACTGGCTGAAGCAAGATGTTGTTTCTCTCAGTTTACCTCACGCCATTCAAAAAAGCTAAACAGATTCTCCAAATGTTTGTGATCAGATTGAATAGGCCAAATTAATCCTTTGTGCTTTCAGCCTGTTTTTCATTAATTAGTGGAAACCCAACCTGACAATACTCAATATCACAGTCACCAGACTAAGAGTGCATTGCTGAGATAAATGGAGAAGAAGGAAGATGTCAGTTCCGAGCATTATCATGCTCCTGTATAATAAGCTTTGTTTGTTTGTTTGAATATATATAATAGTGGCAGATAATACATTATTACATTTTTTTCAGAGCCTAGGATATTTCCATGAAGTCATGTAAACAAAATATAGAGACCAAGAACAATTGTTCCAGTGTGATTGTCCAGCTTCTGTGGAAATCCCTACAGGCTTGCATTAAACTCCCTTCTTTTTTCTGCATCTTCACAGACCTATTTAATTTCTGGGCTTATTTTCAGATATGCATGCATGTGGAATTCTTTTTTTCTAGGGGCACATTTTCTCTCTTAAAATGTGCACTCAGATGAAGACAGTGTTATGCCAGATCTCAGCATCTTTCAGGCCACCACAATGAGAGGTACTAATTAGCTTTGGTTCCTCACAACCTCTGTTCTACTTCCACAGTGGTTTTTGCTACCTCAGAAGACCTTAAGAGATTCTGGTTTCCCTCCTACTCACACCAGGTTAGTTTATCACGTTGTCCTAAAGTGGCCCAGCTATTTGATAGTGGATCCAAAGGTCAAGGGGCAGGAGCAGGTTAGGAAATTTGGGATACCCAGCTGCCAGATGTGTTTTAGTGCCCTTCTTACAGCTTCCTTGTGCCCTACACTTCTCCTTCCTGCACTCAGCTCCCCACAGAACTGCAGCATCATTGAATGAATGGGAGATGATGTTGCACAGTAATGATTTCTGGAAAATGAGGATGTGGTTATCCTTATTTAGCAAGTTTTGCTCTGCTTTGCCTGGTCCTAAACTTGTGATTTCCATTAATCACTTCTTTCTTTTTTTTGTTTTGGTGAGGCCATCTTGGTGCAGTCACAGCTCACACCTAGTATGGTGGAGAGTGGCAGGGGCATTTTTCATGTCCTTGAGTGCAGAGAACCATCCAAGATGCCCAAGATAATCCCTCTGCACAAGTCAGTGCAGCCACAGAACAGCTATAATTTATTCTTTAGTGATTCTTTAGGGATATGGTGGGATAAACACTGAAAATTCAACATCCGGCTCCCACTGAAGCGGGACACAACTTTCAACATTCAAATTTCAAGCAACATCAAAACATAACTTCATGTCTCTCTGGGCATATGGAGGAGTGTCTGTCCAGGGGGAGAAGACAGCATTTTTTCATACTTTACAAAAGTGCAAGTATCATATTGTGATACTTCTGAAGACTGATGGCAGAAGAGAAAGGAATTATGTGAACAAGAACCATGGACTGTCCTTGCATCTACAGGAGGAAAAGAGACTACAGGACTTCCAGCAAGATATACTGACCACCAATTCTATACCAGTTCACACAGGAACGTGACAAGGACATACTAGCAAGGTCTTGACAAAGAGAAGCAAGTCCTTCAGCTACAAACCATATTCCTTCTGGAAAGCAGTGGAGAGGTCCCCATCCTTCCATATCTGTGTGACAAAGAAGGTCCCACATCTTCTCTCATCTCAGTGAAGCAAAATGTGACATCTTATGATGAAGTCACGTACTCTGGGTGATTAAAAGCCTTGTAGATAAAGTTCTCTGTTGTTGCTCACCAGGTATAGAGAGCTTTAAAATACTTTAAATACTCCTGAGCCTACAGGAGTATTTGAGGTAGCCTGAAGGCAGCATAAGGTGGTAGCTGAGGAGGAAGACTTTTTCTTTCCCTGTCAGGAGCTATTCCGAGAATATCTTCTCTATGCTGCAGCACACAGATTTGGAAGCACTGGAAACTGTGATAGGATCTTGACAATAATTTAGAAACAGAAGGCAAAGGAATTACTAAGGTGCCAGAGTTTCTAAGGAACTCCAGTCCAATCACTGAATTCACACCTACTGACAGGGGAGGTGAGGGCTGAGGGTTAGGAGTGTGCACCAGTCTTTACCTTTGCAATCGAGCAAACTATTTGTTTAAGCAAATCCACTTTCTCTATACTCCAGCTGCTTAATTTATAAGGACAGATTTCTGACTGACAGATTCAGTACCTGGGATGCTTTGACCATGGTTTCTGCAGCTTCAGGTCTGGGATGGTCATATATTTGAAGCCAACTGAGCTTTGAGTTTCTCTGCAGAAGAAACTTACTGATGAAACCCAAAGGAGGGTCAGAAAGATGATCAAAGGGCTGGAGCAGCTGCCTCATGAGGACAAGCTGAAGGTGCAGGGGTTGTTCAGCCTGGAGAAGAGAAGGCTCAGGGGTGACCTCAGAGTAGCTTCTCAGTACCTGAAGGGGGCCTACAAAAAGGCTGGAGTAGGACCTTTGAATAGAATATGTGATGGCAGGACTAGGAATAATGGATATAAATTGGAAGATGGAAGATTTAGGCTGGAGAGAAGAAAGAAGTTCTTTCCTGTGAGGGCGGTGAGACACTAGAAGAGGTTGCGGATGCCCCCTCAATCTCTGGAGGTGTTTAAGGCCATGCTAGAAGAGTAATTAAAATAACAAACAAACAAGCAAACCCTCAACATAACAATAAGAAAATTGTTTTTTCTAGATTTTGTCCCTAAGAAAATAAACTCACTGTCAATAAATCTTAGAATTCTTTCAAAGGGCTCCAGGAAAAAATGTATAACTTAATGTGAGGAATTAAAAAAAAACCCAAGCAAACCCTCAACAAAACAAAGCTAAAACCAGCCTGTCCTCTTTGTTACCTTCTTTCCTTGGTAAAGAAGACCAGAAATTTTGCTTCATGCAGAGGCCTGAAAACCAAAGCCCTAAGGGGTTTGTAGGGTACTCCCTGCTCAGAGGGAGCGTGAGCTGCAGTGCCAAGCAGACCACAGAAATGATAAACAGAGCTGTCAGTCTGTCAGCAGAACTCGTGCCTGCAGGAGTAGGTCAGAGCTCTGCAGCTTCCCCATATTTTCCAGCTTGACAGCCAGCACTGTTCTCATCCCATTAACTTCCTTGAAAATAAACCAACTGTTTCTCCTTCCCAAGGATCCATTTCTCCATTAGCCATTTTCTCCTGGGCTCTGGCATTGCTGCTAAACACAGTTTCTGCTTACTAATGTGACAGGCACTGTGCTCTACACACCATACTTACTCCTGTCATCCAGCACTTTTACAAGGCACAATTTACCTGAATTTTTTCCATGCTGTTTAAGGGGCAGGTGTCAGCTCGCTTGGCCAACTGATCCTTATTATTTAGGAGAAAAGCTCCATGCTCTAAATGGGTCATTATGTGGTCAATGTGTCTGAGCTTCAATTACAAATTAAGTGTTCAGCAGCTGGAGGAGGGGTTTGCCTCTGAAAAAAAAAAACTTCTCTACGGGGTCTTTACTCTTCTAGTGTATTTGATCAGTCCTATGAACACATCCACCCAAAAATTTTTAGGCCAGACCCATTGCTGATGGAAAAGTAGGGTTACCTATATAGAACCACAAATTTTTATCTCCTGGCAATCTGGTTTACACAAAGTGAGGTTAATTTTTTTTCCAAAAAGCCACACACATTGCAGAAAAGACTATGATGACAAATTTATCTCAGTGAAACACTCCTATGAGACATGACACCCCACAAGAGGCTGAAGGAAGGAGGCAATGTTCCAGCAGGCTAGCCAGAGACCTGCACCTCCCTCACCCCTGTGTGTATCCCTCTGATGATAACAGGACAGCTGACATTAGGTTTCAGACTTTCTCCCGGGATGAATCATTCATCTGGCCACTTCTCTTCCAACCAGCAGCCAAGTTCAAAAAGTAGAGAAAGCTGACATGTAGAGACCTAGAGGCAGTTTACCCATGCATTGCTTCTTAGGGAACTGGGCTAAAAAGGAGGAATACAGAACCTAACCATATCCATATATTATATTTCAGAAAAACTAGCAAGGCAGAAATGTCTCATGTGGTGAGTTCTGCTGTTAGTGAATTGAACTGAGCCTTATCTTAGACACCTCAGCTGATCCCAGGCAATGCAGTATCACACATAAAAAAACCCCTCATGATGGCCTTGAACACCAGCAACATGAAACTTTCACTTACTGGAAATTGTATTGAGAACCACACAACCAGGCTCACCGTAGGTTTTCAAATTAAATCATTACCCATTAGGCAACACAGACTCTGACAAATGAACAACACCTTACCTTTTTTTTTTTTACAAACAATAGTAAAAAGAAAAAAAATGGTGATGCCAAACCCTTTTGCTTCAGTAAAGTTCCAAATCATAAGGAAGTGCTATTTATTCACATTTATCCACAGAAACTATAAAGTTACAGGTAATTAATTTATGGATTTCTGAGTTTCTCTAAACCAAGATCTGATCTCAGATGTCCCCTCTTGGCTACGTTATGACACAGACAAAAATAAGACAAGAATGGTCAGTTACTGCCATCAAACGAACACCACCACTTCAACTATGATAGAAACCAGTTCTGATTCACCATAACATCTACTGTGCGTTGTGTCAAGGATCTTTCTGGGACAGGAAAGTGTCAGTCCTTCACAGCCCTGGCTGGAGGACTTAAAGCCTGTCAGCTGAAGAAGTGGGATCAAAACGACAATCAGGAGGGTGAGGGGTTTTGCTGGGATGACAGGCAGGGCGTGCATGCAGAGTGAGCACATACATGTGTACACTGTTGCCCCTAAACTCCCTGCTGGCCCCTTTCTTGTGAGCCAGCAGGGCACAAAGCCCGCTGAGAGGACTGACTTGTGCAATTTCAATGCCCTTTAGTGATGCACAAGAACGAAGCCGACAGGAGAGCAGAGGGGATGGGGCATCTCGAGGCTGCTGCTTATTTGCATAGCTGTGAAGCCCATGATTTGCTCACACCATGTGGTTCAGGGACCATCAATTTCAGAATTTATGCTGAAAATTTTACAGCAAGCATTTTCAGGGGTTCTCCTTTTAGGAGCCACCATACTTTAATTACAAAATTCCATTGTAGTCAGTGGAAACATAAATATGTCACACCAGATCTTTAATTCTTCCTCATACAGGGCTTCTGAAACTTTTACTGGACTTGTGATGAGAAAAGTAGTAGCAACAAGTCTATAATTACCCACAAGTTTTTCTCAAAGGCAGGTCAATCAATACACGCAGACATGACCCTGTTCTCTGTGGCAGCCAACAAATGGAGGTAAAGCAGAAACCTGCAAGATGAGGAACTTTTCTCAGTAACCCAAATACCTGAATTTTTGCTTCCTCACAAAGGAGGCACAGGATGTTCCCAAAGCTACCATGTAAGAGGGAGCTTTCATGAAGAAGAGCCCAAGGGGGGCTTACAGAAAGGCAGGGGTAGCACTTTTTAATAAGATATGTGGTGGGAAGACTAAAAATAATGGATGTAAATTGGAAGGGGGTAGATTCAGGCTAGATATAAGAAAGAAATTCTTTACAGTGAGGGTGGTGAGACACTGGAACAGGTTGTCCAGAGAGGTTGTGAATGTCCCCTCTCTGGAGGTGTTTAAGGCCAGGCTGGACAAGGCACTGGGCAGCCTGATCTAGTGGGAGATGTCCCTGACTATGGCAGGGGGGTTGAAACTTGATGATCTTTAAGGTCCCTTCCAACCCAAACTATTCTATGATTCTATAAATGCCCCCTTCTCTACCTCTCCAAATTCCCTAGGTGTCCACATCTAAATCCTCAACCCCTTACACAAGTGTTTGTAGTAGTTTACACTAAATACCAAAATATACCCTTCATACACAGCATCTCATATTCAAAAGTGGCACCAATAACTTTCTCCTAGTTTAATCTTGCCAAGAAACTGTGCAGAAATACATCATTATCTTACAAAATCAGGAAACATCCACATGACTGTAGTGTACACAAATAAACTGACACTCAAAGACAGATTAAAAAAGCAACAACAAAATAGAATCACAAATACCACGTGTTTTTGGTGTCTACTTTGCTTGTAAAGCCATTTTAAACTTAATTTAGGAATGCCTCTCTCTCTTAATACACATGTGAGACATTCAAATAGAAGTCCTGGTCAGCAGGATCCAGTATGCAAAAAGAGCCACTGGCAAGCAGCTTTCACAGACCATATTCTTCTTATAAGTTCACTTTGTCTGCTTCAAAATTATTCCAATGAAAAGATTCAACTTTTTTTTTTAGGTGGAACACAATTAAGGTTGACCTCTTTTGCTCAAATTAAAACAGGAGTGAAATGAAGATTCTGACTCATTCCTCTAATTTTACAGGCTCAATAGTAATCTAGCTCTGCCATTCATTTAGAGAAACCATTAATTTTGCTATGTGGCTGAAATGAGAAGGCCTCAGCTTTCTTTCTCTTACTTTTCCCCCCTCTTTTTGCTCTTTGTCTGTGCACCTGTTTGCACCACTTTACCATCCCATTTGAAAAACTTTGGGTAATCCTCTGGCACTAACCCTGGTGTGATAATACTTCTGTTATTCAGCAGCATAATTACAAAGGACAACACAGATAAAACATGTCTTTCTTTCTCTTCTGCTGTGAATGTGCCAGTTTTGCCGGCCTTCAAGGTGAATGATTTCTAAAACCTTCTGCATTTCATGTTAATCCAAACTCTCCACACAATGAAACCTCCAGCACCTTAGAGAAAATAGCTACTTCCAGCATGTCAAAGTGAGCAGGATTGCTCAAAACTTTTCCAGCAGCTCTCTTAGCAGCAGCACCTTCTCCAAAACACCTGATGAATGGACCTGCTCAGACACAGCTTATATCACATTGTGCCTCGACAAAGGGAAGCTGCAGAAGAGGGAAACAAAATATTTGGACCAGATAGCAAACCAGGGGCAAAGGCAGAAATTAAACCTTTAACTGCTGCCTGGTAATCCTTTGGGCTTGAATAACAGCATTAAATTTATCACTCCAATGGTCAATTTTTTTTTTCTTCAGTATTTTGGGGAGAACTTAAACTATATCTACATCTGCAAGAAATGTAGATTCTTGCTACCCACTAAGTGGGTGAAAAGATCAACAATTAAATTTTGCCTAGTTCCCTGATTAGGCAAAGGAAAATACAGCATCCTCACATCATTTTTACCCTCCTACTTTGTACCCTCATTAGAGGCTGCCAAGTTTTGCTCTGTTCAGTGTCTTGTAGCAGGTTTAGATTCACTGGGGCTGATATCAAGGGAGTTTCTCCCCATGAACAGTATCCTGGCAGCTACTCCTGTTAAATCCAGAGAGACTGAATAAGGCCAAAGGAAAAGGACATCTCCAGCCACTTTTTTACAAACTACCCAACAATCTTTTTAGCCAAAACAGGAAAATTGTTAAAGAGGAACAATATTTAGACATGTTGCCAACCAAAGGAGTGACAAAACAGAGGGAAAGATTAACCTCAATGCATGAAGGTTCTGCTGTTCACAGCCTGTCCCAGCATCTCAGATAATTCTATGACACCATCTCACCTAAATCCAACTATACACAATGAACAATGGATCTCTGTGCATTCTTTATCATTTTTTGCAGAAATACAGTGATAATTTCCAATTTCCATCTTTTTCTGCCTAAAGAAGCTTGATATTTCTTCACCATGACAGCTGCTTGGCACCAGCTCATCTGGTTTAACCAAGATATCCAACATTTGGATCAAATTTGCCCATCAAGAATTTGGATGAAAAAAAAGAATTATTTTTCTCTCCATGCAGATACAGCATAGTATTTAAAGTATGCTTCTAAGCCTTTCAGTCAAAGGTGATGTAACACCTCTGTATGGTGATACCCTCCTCCAAATCAAGCAGTTACCAGCCCTATACTTAGCATGAGCTGGGGGTTCAAAAAGTAGAAGAGCAAAACCCTCACAGAGAGGTCAGGAAGCTTTCTCTGACTGGCTACATGCAGAAGAGAAAGAGGATGCCTGTGGGCCAGCCCTTCATGAACCTTCTTACAGTATTAACTACACTACTAACTCTCCTAGAGCTGTTTGAAGTAACTGAAAAGTCACCTCTTGACCAAGATAGATGGCCTATAAGATGCTACAACCTGTTGAGGTCTTAGTCCAGAGTGACAGGTCTTCATCATTATAGATAGAAAAGACATCCACTTGTCCACCTCTAACATTGACCATGGTACTAAGAATGAACTTCAATGTCTGAACCAAAGGATGAATTATCTAGGTTTGCAGCTTAGTGTCCATGAAGCTTTGAAATGCACAAAAAAAAAAAAATTCCTTAAGGGAACACATATAACCTGTGCTTACATCAATGAATGAGCAAGAATAACATCTGCACAAAGAACCGAGAAACTTAATGAATTCTCTGTACAAAGTTCCTCAGGTAAAAGATGTTAGTTGTTCAGTGGATAAGCATTTTTCAAAGTTTCAACTTAATTAGGATAATTTTCTAACAGTTTGGCTACTCCTCAGAATCTCATCAGGGCAAAAATTGGGCAAAAATCCTTCTAGAACAGACCGTATTGTGAGAGATCTTTCATTCCATGGTCCTAGCCAGCTGGAAACACTGTGAATAGCCTCTTCAATGATATTTCAGTCTCCTGCTTTTGGACCCAGCTGAAACCAGGAAGTGCAGTGAAACCATAAATACCATTAAAAGACAGAGAGGGAGAAAGATTAACCAGATTTTGGCCAACCTCCAAAACACTGCATTTCAGTTTGGGGCAAAGGTTCAAGCTGCTTTTTCCAGATCAGTTCGTCCACCTTAGCAGTTTCCCGCTCTCACATGTATAAAGTACATTTGCTTATCTTTCACACTCCCTTTTCCATCAGGCACTGCTCAGAATCCTTATAGATCAGGAAGAGTGTGTGTGCAAAAAGAGCAAGAGCACTGAAATCGTGGCAAGAATCCACAGCTAATTTGTGATCAGAAACAGTGGGCGGGAGAAGCTGATTCCAGCTGCAAGGGGTTATATGGAAATATCCCTCTCTGTTTTCCAAAGTCCTGTCCCATGTAGCACTTTTGTTCATTAATTAGAAATTATAACACGTATTATTGATTACAAATGAATGGGGAAATTCATTGCATATGCCTGCTGAGGGAAAAAAAAAAAAAAAAAAAAGAGCACAAGACCCTTTGGTTTTTGCTCTGCTTGTCAAGGCAGAGAAGGGCAAAGAGAGGTCCATTCCTGCTCCTGTGTCCTTTGAGTCAGGCACATGGTAAGAGTCAGAGGAGCAAGGAAGAAGGGTTGCTTACTCCTTAGTCTCCTTTCTTTTAAAAAAACTATATTTGATCACAAATATGACTACTTTCCTGAGCAGACTGCTGTTGGCTGCTACCTTTAGAGACCAGTTCTTTTCAGATGTTGAAGAGTTCCTGCAAGGAACAGAGCATCCAGCCTCAAACTTCAGCAGGAGGCACTGCCACAATATTTGAAATTATATTTTAAGATTGAATTGAACAAAGATCATATAAATAAGATAGACTAGTCAAAGCATGGTCACAGATACTGAATGTACCACAAGCTGAAAGAATATGGAGTAGACAGACACATCCAGAATGGCCTAGGCAGCATCAACAAAAATAGCAGGGAGAAAGCAGAACGTGACTTTTCAGAAATTATTTTCAGGCAAATAAATTTACTTCTCCTTTTGGGGAGGGGAAAAAAAGGCGAGCCGTGTGTCCTTTAGAAACACTGCTGGTATTATTCACGCTGCCAACCAAACCACTTAAGCTACAGAACCTTTGCAGTACCACAAGTGTAATACAAAAAACAACCAAAAACCACTTACTTCCTTTTTTTTCCCCCCTCTGAGTATTGACATTCTTGTGCAGTATTAGGAGAGCTAATTTAGCTTCCAGTTCTAAGAATTTTTGAATCTATAGCCAGTAATTATTTGCATTCAGGGGTACAAAAGAGGAAAACAAAGCCCACAAATTCTAGCACATTCATGTGGGATTGGGAGTTGAATTAGGATCCTCACACCCCATTGAATTATCGGCCCCCCTATTAGAGCCTTATTAAAATGGTAATGATTATAATGCCAGTCATAGGCAGGCTGTCGCACCTGTCAAAAAAAATACCCCGATTATCCTGTTCATTCAACTGTCTGGCACTCAAATCTGTGTCTCAGGTTTACTATTCTGTGAAGTTTTTGATTTCTCTTCCTTTTTCTTTTTCTTTTTTCCCCTTTTTATGAGGAAAAAGAAAAGATACAAGAACAAACACTTCCACAAAGGTGATAAAAAAAAATCCCTCTAATTTAGCACATCTACCAGACTTGTGGTGTTACAGTATCTAGGACAGCAATCCCAGGAAATAGATACTATTTCACTGTATTTCTCCGTAGTGAGGAAGAATACAGAGGGCTGCACTGAAATCTCTTTATAAAAAGGAACACTGCTTTTTTAAGAACAAAAAGAACAATTGTCCTTCCTCCCTTCCACACACCATTGCTACACACAGCCAGGATTATGTTACTCAGAGCACTAAAGTCTTTCTTCACATACAAAATAAACACCTCAGATAGTTTAAAGGGACAGTCCTCAAAAGACCAACATTAGTCTCTCTCTGTGAGCTTTCCTCCTGAAGAAACCATATTCAGTAAATTTCTCTTTTAAAATATAACTGCAGCTAAGCAGCACAAATCTAGGGTCTAATCCTGAACACATATTTAGTAAAAGGGCACCAAAGCTTGGAGACCTCAACCAGCTTTCAATTTTAAATCCTGCAGGGATTATTCCAGTTGCTGTTGTTAATAGTAAGAACAACAGTAATTTTCATAAATAGTAACAAAACACGTAGATGCTTAGTTTTCCCCAACCTAGAAAACAAGTAGAAACAGCGTGTGTGGGTTCCTGAGAATTTTAACTGATAATCAGATGGAGGGAAGATTAAATATTTTCCACCTATTGAAAAGACCCCTTTCCCTTTTCCTCTTCCCCAGTTGTATGAGTTGGTCAAATACCACAGTATAAAAGAATGTCAGTGGAAGAGCATTTAGGGGATGAATGCCTTCAATAGCAACTGAGACAGATGCTGTGTCACTAAGTGCCCGAGACCCTTTTGGGAAGTGAAGCAACCAACAAAAGACTGGTTGGATTCTGTTTGTTTTGGTTTGTTCCAGAAAAACATTTTTGATGAAACACACACACACACACAAAAAGCAAGGGTTTTCTTAGCTTTGTGAAGAGAAAAATGTGTAAGAGCTGCATTTAACAGACATCATCTCCTGAGCATATTGAAGCACCAGATTTGATCCTGTTTTCATTGAAGTAACAATAAAAAAAAAAATCCCTTTATTTTAGAAGGTTACCTATTAACTTACATAATTATTCTCACTCTAAAATGATAGCAACTGCAGCTGGACTTCAGTGGGAACACCACCTAAATGTAGTTATTATATAAGCCATTCGTTATATTTCTAAACATTCTTTTTTCTGACCTCAGAAGATATTTGTTAATGTTAAAGGGAGCAGAATTTGAAAGGATGATGTAGTGAAAAACAGGAAGCAACCATGGAATTTTAGCCCATAAATGAGTGAGCAAAAAGCGTGCAGCTGCTACCTACAGCTTTCTCTGAACTCTGACATTTTATTTTTTAACCTAATGCTCCTCAATATTCCCTTTTCTACTATTTGGGATGGTAAATACTTAAACACAGGGATGGAGTCTGCTCTTTCAGTGCCTGCAAAGGCAGCACTGTGCCTTAAAGAGGACTCTGGAGTTTTTAATGACACTTTTTTTAAACTCCAGCTTTCTCTATGTGAGTAGATCTGTGCCAAGCTTTCAGAAATCCCATCTATGAATAATCATAATGACTTAACCTAAAATAACTCAGTACCTAAACAATTTGAATAACTTGGTTGAACAATGAGAAGTAAGCAGCACATTCTCCACTTTGAAATTTAGAGGTGACCAGAAGGCTGAAGAAACCTTCAGATCAAACATAAGGAGCTTCAAGATTACCTGAGCTTTTGCAAAGGGTTAAGGATGCTCTGAGACTATAACAATGACCTCACAGCCCTGACTCTGCTACCCCACTTTTTGTCCTAGCCAACTCAGAATTTGCCACCACCACCCTCTTACTGTCCAAACTGCTGGAATGGAGATCTTCACTCCTTTGTACTATCCTCCAAACCCCATGTGGATGTATTAATTTGTGATCTGGTCTAGGTGTTCCAGCTCTGGCAGGGGGATTGGACTAGATGAATCCTTGAGGTCCCTTCCAATCCCCAGCATTCTGTGATTCTGTGATCCTCAGAAGAGCTGGAGAACTCAGACAAATGGCAAGGTCCCAAACAAGCAAGAAAGGCCATAGAGGCTGGTGAGATTGGGGCAGGATGGACAAGGGTGTCCCCTGATTGTATTTCTGCAGGTGGCTCATTGCTTGGGCCTGGCAAGGAGCAGCTGAGGCAGTGGGACCATGAGCTATTTCCCCAGTGTATGGCAGGCAGAGATCCCTGGGGTGAGGGAAGAAGGTAGAAAAAAAGAGGATTCACCACATCTCAGATGCTTCAGTCAAGTAGCTGCAACAAAATTCAGCAAACTAACTTCTGAAAGCATTACTAAGAGAAAGCCAGAGCTGATTAAAAAAAAAATGCCATAGCAATGACAACAAACAGCTCTGCTGAGAAGGGTCTCAAGATCACTTCACTAGTAGCTCAGTCATCCAGAATTTGTCTGCAAGCAACCAGAAAGTGAACATTTGAGGACATGTTTCTCTTTCAGTCATTTTCCTGCTTGAATTTCATCAACACTAATGTGGTTTTGTGGCTTTTCATTTTGAGTGAATGAGTGTTTGGGATGGAAGAGTCATAGTCATCTAGGTTGGAAGGGACCTTTCAGATCATCTAGTCCAACCATCAGCCCAACTCTGACAAGTTGCCACCCTTGTTGATGTGGTAGCTAGAGAAACTCTCCATCCCTTCAAAAAAATCCTCAGACAGAAACAGGCCACCTACTCATTATTAGCTGGGGTTACCAGTTAAAAACATATGAAGAGAATCACATGAATGGAGGGCAGTGTGCATGTTAGATTAGTTTGAGCAACAAGGGAATAGATGGATGAAAGATAAGGTAATGATTTGTGACAGAGGTCCAAAATTTGATTTCAACAATTAAATTACTCTTCTAAGAGATCCCCAAGGTAATCTATTAAAATACCATCTCCCCCTATCCCCAAAGTATACAAAAGCTGCCTAGTAACTGTCCAGTATCACTTCCTTTGTGACATGTTGGATGATTCCCAAGACAAAAACCATATGCTGTCCGATGAATGGTAGAGCAATCAACAAGGAAAGGCTATGGAAAGGCTATTCTTTAAGTTACTTGCTTTACAAAAAAAAAAAAAAA
>VZTY01033505.1:39280-65396 GCA_013400935.1 Turnix velox
TTGTACTATATTATTATTATAGTATATATAATTTATATTATATTATACAACAATATCTCCATATATCATCTAATACAAGAGTTTCCAGAGCCCTGACTGTTTCCACTGAATTGCAATTGTCAAATATACAAATTCTTGCTTCCATGTCTTCCCTCCTCATCCCTGTTCAAGAGAGTAGCCTTTTTTAAAGGAAATAACACTATCATGGTATTCTGTAATCTGAGAAATATGGCATTGGTCTTAACTGCTTTTTATTTCTTTATGGAGGATTTTCTGTTGGATATTTTTGTTCTTTTTTTTTTTTAATTTGCAAACAAGGCAGTGAAAGAAAGAAGAATCCTTTGCTCTAAATGAATGATCTTATGATGTGGGCCATATCCATTACTAGTGCTGTACCAACTGCCAGTGCTAGTGTCACACAGCCACTAGCTGCTTCACACACCAGATTTTCATGTCTGAGTGTGTGCATGCACATACACACACATCCTTGTTAGCCTTGTTATTAGGAGGACTATATCAGTAAAAAAAAATTTTAAACTATGTAAAACTTAAGCTTTTAGTTTCATTAGAAATCTATATGTATTTTAACCTCTTTATAAGGATATTAATATTTAGGTTATTAATTTCTCTGATGGGAGAGGAACTAAATTACAGTCAGGTGTTGGATTATGGGAGGAAGCTGGTTTTCCCTTTGACAGCAACCATTGCTCCATGAGAAGTTCTGAGGTGTAAAAGTACCTGTGGAGCAGCATATTGCTTAACATGACCAAATCCTGCTTCCTACATATAAAATTTTTCCTAAGCAAAGAGGAACTACAAAGGTGAGAAAGCAAAGGCTACTATTTCTTTTTCAGTCATGTGAGTCTTACCAGGCTTCACAGATCAACAAGATGGGTGAAGAGGAAGCAAGATCTCCTCCTACCTCCCCCTTTATCTTCCCTTTTCCCCTCAGCAGTGCTGCTTGTATCCTTTGCAGTACACCCACTCTTGGCTGGAGAGGGTGACAGACCACATACACATTTTGATTCATTAAATGCCTGGCATGGCAAAACTCACTCTGACATCATGAGGTTGGGGGTCTATTTTACACAAGCAGCAGGCAGTCAGCCTCTTTGTCTGGCAGGGAAGGCAGTCTATCTACACCAAATTCCAGCACTGAGACTCTCAATCAAGTCAGAGTTTACAGATGTTCCAAGGAAATCTGTTCATTAGTTTCTGCTTTCTAGGCATTCAAAATAGCCTTGGATGGTAAAATCTCAAGACTTGTTGAGCCTGTCATAAGTGAAAGCACTATGTTTTTTATTTAAATGAACTAATTTCAGGCACTACCCTGGAACTTTGAAATAGGAGGGTTGATTGACAAAGTGAAAATGTAGCCCAAAACCTAGCATTTTTCTAGAGGGACTCGCTGATTTTACAATTTCCTGGAGTTTTCTGTGGCTTTTCACAAGGCAGGTGAAAACATGAGGGGAGCCTGTGAGAAAAGTGACAGGAGGGAGTGACATAGATACGGATTCAGTTGTTTGGGGTTTTATTGCTCTTAGAAGTTGTCACAAAAACTGTCAGACAGCTCTGCCTCTGCACTTGCCTCAGATAATTTTAAAAACAGCTTGTTGTGGTAATATTTGTGTAATAATCTCTGTTTCACTTTTCTGGATCAGGGCTCCTTCACACAAGTGTGATGTCCAGAGGTCCCATCTGAGAGGGATCCTGGAATGCCAGGCACAGTATGAACATACAGACTTTGTTATGTTAAAGCCCACACAACAGTTACATCCTTCTCTTGGTCCAGGGACCATTGAAGAGGAGTATTGTGTATTTGTTATTGTCTTTCCTCCTTTGATGGCTGGACTGAACTCTTATTAGGCTTAATTGGACATTTTCAACTGTGCTTTCAGTGGACGATATACCTGTGTGTTCTGGAGGAGTGCCTGGGGAATGGGATGTCACCTTAGGGGAGGTTTTGGAGCTGCTCTGTGTTGACCAGCTGAACATCTCCAAGGGCTAGGACCACCATAGTATGGCCAACAGCACCCAGGAGTGGTGGCAGGGGGACCTCAGCAAGGCAGAGCACCCTGGAACTCCCTTGTACCTGGTCTGGAGCAGGGGAGGGATGCTTAGTCCGAGCAGTTTGTTGTAGTGGGTTTATTTCCTTTACTTTTTGTCAACTGGTGTTGCAGGTCAGACTGTGCTTCATCCATGGCACACAAACACCCTGTCAATAATAAAAAACCCAATCAAACGTTGCTCTTTTGCATATGCTGGGGTCTGGTTTAGTTGTTAAGAGACAGAATAAATAACATTGCACTTCAGGTATGCGGGGATGCAAAGCAGAGCCAACTTTCTTAGTCACCCAGTGTATCTGTTAGATATTTCCTCTTGATATAAACCTCAGTGCCTGTCTGAAATGTAACGCAAAACAAAAGCAAACCCCACTGTTGTTAGGGAATATTCAAAGGAATGCCATGTCAGCAAAGTTTCACTGAAGGCAAGGAGCATTGAGATGCATAAAACTATAATGTCTCCAGTCCTGGCTAGTTGTGTACCATATGGCCAGAGAGAAGCAGATGGGCCGGGTCACAGCGGGGGAAGAGCAAGAGAGACTAGGGATTGTTATCTGACCCAGTGGGCCAACACTAACACACTGTCCCCAGTGACCAGGCTATTATTATCAGGAAAAAAAAGCAGATAAGAATGTGATCCTCACATTTATTTGCCCTCAGGTAGTTCTCACATGTGATGCCCGATTAAAGTGGTCTTTTTTCTCTCTTTCTCTCTCTCTCTTTCTCTTTCTTTCTTTCCTTTTTTATTTGCAGATGTTTATTTTGGGGGTTGGAACATTTGACTCACAAAGAAGCAGCGGTTGTGCTGCACTTGTCTCTTATTGAATTTAGATACAGGTTATTCCCATCTGTTTACTTGCCTGAAGTTCAGAAAGTGGCTTGTCTAGCAACAAATAATGCCAAGAGATTTTTTTTTTAAAATTATTATTATTGCTGCTACATGGCAGTATAAATATTAGCCCAGCAAAAATAAAGCAGAACAGCATGGTCCCTGTCAGAGCAATCCTGGAATATCTGACATGATTTCAGCAGAAGATTTCTGTGTTTCTGGGTTAGCTGCCCTGCATTAACAATAATTCCCTAGAAAGTTCCCCAGACTATTTGATTGCAAGGCATAATTAACTAAACATTGCATGGAAAGTGTTTTATGGATGATTACTACAAGAAAAAAAAGGTTCAAAATAGCACAAAAACATCTGCACAACAGAGTTGGTGACAAAAGTTAGTTAATTATGGTTGTGATTCAAAGTTGCTAAATATTTCAGTGGAATTGCAGAATGGATCCAGTAAGAGCAGTTACACTGCAGGCTTTAACTGTGAACAGAAGTTTCTAGGATGAGTTTTATAGTTCCTGCTTGCTCAGCTTTGCTTCCACTGCTGAAAGTGTGCCACAGTCATCAGGGACTAATGCTCTTGCAATGGCAAGATGTTCTAAATGCTCCCAAAGTCCTTTTAATGATAGACTTTGTGCAGCACTGGGAGACACACAGTTTGCATAACAGAGCAAGGGGATTCATGAGGAGTGTGGATCTCCTTCAGCAGCTGGGCTGAAACCAAATTCACTTTATATAACAGTCCAAGAGACACCTGATAGTTATAGAATCATGGAATAGTTTGGGTTGAAAAGGACTTTGAAGATCATCGAGTTCCAACCCCCCTGCCATAGGCAGGGACACCTCCCACTAGATCAGGCTGGTCAGTGCCTTGTCCAGCCTGGCCTTAAACACCTCCAGAGAGGGGGTGTCCACAACCTCTCTGGGCAACTTGTTCCAGTGTTTCACTGCCCTCATCATAAAGAATTTCTTTCTTATATCTAGCCTGAATCTACCCCCTTCCAATTTACATCAATTATTTCTAGTCCTCCCATCACATATCTTATTAAAAAGTCCTACCCTTGCCTTTCTGTAGGCCCCCTTCAGGTACTGATAAGTTACTCTGAGGTCCCCTCTGAGCCTTCTCTTCTCCAGGCTGAGCAACCCCAAGTCCTTCAGCCTGTCTTCATAAGGCAGTTGTTCCAGCCTTTTTGTCATGACTTAAGGAGTGACTTTGATAGCCTTGGACTGGTGGAGGTGAACTCTACCTGTTCTCCAAGATACTACTACAAACAGGCATCACACAGCAAAACTGCAACAGCACGAGCAAAAGTCATGGCTCATTGCCCAGGCAACAGCTCCCTAACCCGTTCCTTTTTGCCCTCTGATAGCTCTAAGAAAGGAGAGATTAATTTGATCCCCACTAAAAACAGAAGCAACTGAAGCTTGTCCCCTGACCACATTCATCTGCTGGCCAGAGATCAAGGGGAAATTTGCCCTTTCCTTTTGAGGAAGTGAGGTACTGACTATCAGCAGCCATCCACAGCCCTCCTCCTTTCATAACTGAATTTTAGAATTTTGCAGGGCTGCAGGTGGGATCAGCTTAAGTGCCTCTCTCTTTCCCATCCCCACTGTGCTGCACACCCAAAAATTATTATATCCCAAGAATGAAGCATTTATTTTTAATGTGTGAAAAACAGATCATGCTTCATGTCTCTTTCCTACACAGAATTAAAGTTAAAAAAAAATTCAAAAATTATCACGTCACTACTTGATATCTCCAGGCAGTTGGAACATTAACCAAAGTTTCTTTTGCCCAGGGCTTAATGATGAGGTTTCTTTTTTGGCGGAGTTATTTCATAGCTGTGATGCTTGGATAAACAAGAGGCAGAGAAGCCAGTTTTACAAAAATGATGCCATTGGCTCATTGCATTCTAAGCTACTTGGTGAAAGGAAGATTTTGCTGACCAGACATCACTGTTTGACCTTAAGCACAGCTAACTGGTTATTATGGGCTGCAAAAAGCAGGAAAGCTCTGCGTCCAGAATCTCCAAACCTTATTAAAATGGCCATTTGGGACACTGTCATTCAAATTAAAACAGGGAGATTTATTGCTGCTAAATGACATTATTAGCACTCACAGAGTCTGGGCAGATCATTACCACTTGCTGAGCCTGGAGCCACTGCCTGACCTCTGTGCTGTATCCTTCCCTTGATACACCATCCTTGGGAAACTCAGCACTTGCAAAGAGCATTTGGCAGGGAGAGGGGTAGTTTTCTGTATCTCACTAGTATTATGGATGATCTGTGGAGTCTCTCTGTGTTACTACACTGAGTACTGGCTGGAGAGGCATGCATGTGTGCCTCTGCATACAGACATGGCAGTGGACAAGGAGCAATGGAGCTCCCTCAAGAAAATTTCGACCCTAATGTATTCTGTGTCATTTACCAGTGTCTGGGGGCTGTGACTAGCTCCCAGTCAGATTCCAGCACAAATTATAAGTGACTGCACATTTTGTTGAGAAGTACAGACTGCAACTATTCTTTGTAGACTTTATCACCTGGAATTAAATTTTTCTGCCTGTGGCTTCCTATGGGGCAAGTATTCCTAAACTGCAGAAGTACATACAGAAAGCTCTTCTCTCTGGATGTTCTAGAACACACCTAAGAGGGGAAAGGGAAGATTTCTCTTCAATTTCCATTCCTGGACTTCCTCCTCTGTTGATAAATCAGTTAGGTTCCTATGGAAAATGAAGATACCTCTAACATTCCTGGTCTAAAAAAAGCCCCCAGAGTCCCTGCTCTGAACACACGTACAAAGGACATGGTACTTCAGGCTATGCCTCAGTGGAGCTGGTGGCTGTGGCACAGAAGATACAGAGCACCTACCCCAGCCTTCCCTTGCCTTCTGCAACACATTCTCAGCTCTCTTATACTCCTCATCAAGATTTTAGCAGGGTTACACAGACTGGAATATAAATACAGCACAGTCTCAACTGAAAGCTATGAGAAACTAGGCTTCAGACTCAATTCTCCATTTATTTTCAGTTCATCAGAAGATCATTCCCCACATTTTTTTAATTGTACCTTTCTGCCTCAATAGTACATTGGTCTTGGCACTGCATTTTGGTTTAGTCTAATTTAATCTTTAAAATAACATAAATCAGCTCTGGTTTGAATACCTGACTGATTCATTTTGAAGACACTCTTCTGAGGGGACTGTCTTTTCTCCCAGTTTTCCCCTATATTATCAGAAAAATCTTTCAATGACTGACAAAAATATTTCTGAAAGGCAAGCAGCTAGATTTCTGGGAAAGGGAGCATTATATTAAAAAACTTCTTAGGGATGACAAAAAAACGTATGTGAGTGTGTGAAAACTGTGGTGACTCACAAGAACTCTTTTATATACATATATATATGTGCAGAGACAAGAATGACAATGAATAAAGAAAACAGAAGAGATAAAGTGGGTAAGAAAATTAATTCCCAAAGCATTAAATGCTCAGATACATAATATTTGTCATTCAGTGCAAGTGGTTTCCTTGCTTAACAGGGATGCAACAGAAACAAAAATCAAAATTTCTCTCTGCTCAATATACATTGTCCCAGCTTGATGGTGCAAAGTACTTCTCATTACAAGCCAAAAGAACAGCTCTCACTGATACTCACTCAAATGTCTCAATTTCTGGATTAAACTGTGCCATTGTTTTGAAGCATAGTTATGGTTTAGAGATCAATGGGACATAGACTGTCCTAATCTACTGTGAACAGCCAGTAGCAGCCAAGGGATACTCTGCACTAGAGAGCCATCTAAGTCTTCTAATTACTACGGCTACTGATAGATTGGCTCTTACCCCCTTGAATTCCTTTGTCACCGAGGAGTTAAAATTCATGAGCATCTATGCTGCTGAATACTTACTCCAGTGCTGCTATTTTCTGCGCAAAGCTAGCCATCAACGCAGAGAGTCGGAGGTCTGTCAGGCCATCTGTTACATAATAGTCAACAATCTCCAAAATCTGGGGAAACAGAGATGGAGAGAGCAAAGATGATGAAGGGTTTAAAAAGAACAGATTGCCGCCTTGCTTGGAGGGGAGGGAGGCTGGGGGAAGGAGGAATGGGGGAAGGATGGATAATAAGCCCTAATGGAAGCAGAGACAAGCTGGATTAGCAGAGCCAGCAAAATACCCCCCCCCCTGAATATTAATACTGGTCACCAAGGAAGTTTAAGGGGCACAAGACTGGTGAGTCAAAAATTAATGCTTCAGGGCAGGAAAGCTTAAACAAGGATCCAAAATGTTACAGCTATAATTTAGGCAGTACCATACTCAGCTAGACACTGTAAAGTCATTCATAAAATCATAGAATAGTTTGGGTTGGAAGGGACCTTAAAGATCATCAAGTTTCAACCCCCCTGCCATAGGCAGGGACACCTCCCACTACATCAGGCTGCTCAGTGCCTTGTCCAGCCTGGCCTTAAACACCTCCAGAGAGGGGGCATCCACAGACTATCTGGGCAACCTCTTCCACTGTTTCACTACCCTCACCATAAAGCATCTCTTTCTTATATCTAGCCTGAATCTCCCCCTTCCAACATCTTCAGAACATCATCTAAAAGTAAAGAACCCCACCCCAATCTTTCTGTCCCTTGGTATTACACCACACACTCTCTGATGTACCACAAGAAAATAAGCATCCTTTTTAACTTCCATTCCTTGTCCATTCCCCCTTTTTTCAAAGGAGGTGTTTGCTGAATTTTAAGGCATAGAAAGGACAAAGACCTTCAAGTAGGGCTCAGTTACCTCATATTATTCTTACAACATATCCACATTTTAAACAAGGCTAACCATATCCAGTTCCAAACACTCTCAGGAGGTGTGTTATCCATTTAAGTGCCTCTGCAGCCACTGAGATCCTAGTAGCAATAATACTGCCTGGGTAGGTCACCCAGCTGTATTAAAACACACCTAACATGAGCTGACTTCTCCACTCTGCTCACTCTTATACTTGTTCCACTTGCTAATGCCCACAGATCTCAGCAGAGAAGTAATAGTGCTGACTATTGCCTTGGTTTTCTTGGAAATTAGGAATGTGCCAGTCCAGTTGCACTGAAGGTCTCACCACCACATTTTGAAGTCCCTCCAACTGGATGTTCATGCAACAACAAGGTCCAAATTTTACCTCCATAACCCCTTATCATGGAAGTCAAAGACTACTAGAAAGTGAAGGCCCTAAGTAGTGCCCAGTTTGACAGGGTGTTTGTGTGCCATGGATGAAGCACAGTCCAACTTGTTACACTGATTGACAAAAAGTAAAGGAAATAAACCCACTATGACAACGTGCTTGCATCAAGCATTCTTCTCCTGCTTCAGATCAGGTATAAAGGTGCTCTGGGGCACTGCAGTTCTCTGCCTTGCTTCAGACCAAATTAGAGTTGTATTCACTCTCTGGTTCAGGTACTTTATTATTTCTCCTGAGTTTTGCAAATAATTTCTAAACTATAGCAGAAAACACAATACATGGCTGCTGAGGAAGGGAAAGGAAAGGGATGTTTTCTTAGTGCATATATAGGAACAACTAAAGATGGAAGGATAACTTTGCTGGTTAACTTTTCATATGGCAGCAACCACTGCCAAAGCAAACACATTATAATGGAAGTAATTAAAATCTGTGCCCATTCATTCATCATTGTAACTATAGGGAAAGGTGGTTCATTAACTGAGACAGAAGTGCCTAGTGTAATACATCCCTCTTAGCACATGAGATAATGCTGACAAATGGAAAAGATGAGCTTTGTATGACTGATAAAAAATAAAAAATAAATGCAGGCACTGCTGAACTAGATTGTCATGGTGCAACATGAGTTGTGTAATGATGTTAGCACCGGCGCCTGCCAGAGAACTGGAGCTTCAGAATACTAACATCCAGCCACTTGATATGTGTTTGATGTCTAAACAAGCCACATCCTTTGCAGAGAGAAACAAATTGCAATGGAGACTGCCTGTGGGGCTCCAAGTTTCAGATAGAAATCTACCCAGAAGAATTCCATGCAAAATAATTTGCCCAAAAGACTTTCTTCTTTTAATCATACGAAATAGATGGTTGGAGTCTTTTTTTCTTTTAAGCATCCAAATAACTTGGTCTCTGCTCTGGTGCTAAAGCCTTGTCTAACATTTCGTGCTGAGAATGCAAAGCAGGGCATCAAGTACAGTAGTACAAATAACACTTTATTTACAGTTTGGTGGCTTTCAGATTTCCTGTCTCCATAATCACTTCCTACTAATTTCCCTCTGTTTTGTTTGAAACGGTAGGCTTTTCAAAGAAAGTTCCCCAAAGAAACAACGCCTTTGTAAGGTTTGGATTAAATCACAGAGGTTTCTATACTTCTTTTTCTTGATGCCTGTATTTCCTAGTAGTGGTTTGATGTATGAACAGAGTTAATGCTGTATGTCTGGATGGTTCAAATGGGATCATGATAAGAGAACTGCAAAAAGGCCAGCAGTGAAGGGCCAAAGTCTCTGTTGGAGGAAGCTGGCACAGCTCCACTGATGCACATCAGCTACAAACTAGAATTATTTGAAGAGCCAAATGCTTTAATGCTGGACATGAAAATCTTTCAGCACTACCACAAAACTTGGAAAAATTACTAGTACTTGAGTGTGTAAAAAACATTTTGATATAATCACATGTCTGTGTTGTAGTATATAAAGAAAAGCAACTTACACAGAGGTGGAGCTGCTGTACAGGGAGAATAACTCAGACTGAAAATAAATCCACAGAGTATTTGACATATTTTTATCTTATCTAGGGGTTTCAGTTGCCTAATTAGTAACATCTCCTACAGCTATATTTAGACTCCTGTTTGCTATGCCAAGTTGGCTGACCAAAATGGGACAGATCCCAAATCCCCTGCCACATTTTCAAAATGTAGTGATCAACTAAAAAAAAGAACAAAATTGGTGCAAAGAAGTAACACTGAGCAGCACAAGGACCCTGCACCCTAAGTATTGCCTCACTCCTGACCCAACTATTTGGCCAAAACTGCCTGTAAAAGAACCAAAGCAAACCTTCTGTTTCTACCACTGCTGACCTCTGGAATTGTCCTTCTTTCAGAGCTTTGATTTCCCCTCAGGCCTTTTGGACCACTAACACTACTAGTACACCTAAAGCTGAAGGAAAATAAAGTTGGGTTGCTTCATTTATTAGCTATGTATGACATGGTTTAACAAAGAAATATACATCTGCCAGTGTTGCTTCTGGTCAGGGGAGCTCTGACAAACCAAATATCACAAATAAATTATGAAAGTAAGAATACTGAAAGTGTTAGTCACCCTCTCTCACACCTTTCCAGGAATTGTATTCAGGCTGGACAAGGCACTGAGCAGCCTGATGTAGTGGGAGGTGTCCCTGCTTATGGCAGGGGGGTTGGAACTCAATGATCTTTAAGGTCCCTTCCAACCCAAACTATTCTATGATTCTATGAATGGCTTTACTTTGGAAGTCCATGCTTCTGAAGGGGCAATTAAAACTTTGCCAGTGGTTCAAGTACCCATCTTTATCAGTATCACCCTGTAAAGACACACACAATATTAGTTTTCAGAAAATTAGCCAGTTGCTTCTGGGCAGAACTCCAGTCTCAGAAGTGTGGCCTTGACAATGCTTAGTTAAGCTCTGCTTTTATTGCTCAAAATGAGGGAAACTCTCAAAACCTTTCCCTTCACTGAGCACAAAAGCACAGCAGTTAAGCTTTTTCTGGCTCCACACCACCTTTACCAATTAATCTTGTCCCAGTACGTAATACATCACAGAAACTGCAGCAGAATAACTTTCAGAATTAAACTCATCTGAACAGAAAGAAATGCTGAAAGAAAGGAAGAAGTTGACAAATCTATCACTTGCCAATACAGTGAGCTAAGACATACTGTAAACTCCACAGTCTTACTACAGAGACACTGATGTTCCCTAAGTTTCTCAGTGAGATGATATATCACATATATCTTGACACTTCAGAGCCAGAATGGCTTTTTGATTTTGTGGAGAAGACGTGAAGACAGAAAAAAAAAATTGAATAAGTAGGAACTGATGTGTTTTTTTTAGTCTCTTTTACCCAAACCAACCTATTTTATTTCAAATAGTTTTACAAACAAGATTATTACCTTTTTTGGCTTTGTCACCTCAGCTGTCTCTCATAGTGCACTCCCCTAAAACAGCAAGTCAGATAGGTCTCCTCTCCCTACAGCCCAGAAAGCCTTCCTTGGCCTTCAAAAAGTGGCATCCCCACCTCTTCAATGAAACTTTCAATGTCTTCTCTAAATCTAATGACCTGGCCACAGCATCTAGCAGATGTAGAATCCCTGTGAGTCTCCCCAGTGCCTGTTAGTGCAGGATAATTCATCCAGAAATAAACAGTGTAACTCCTGTCATAGAGCTTCAGCACTTACCTGTTTCATTATAAGAAATACCCATCTTTTGACTTCTACAGCCATTGTGATAATCTACAGCACTCTTAGAAGATTTGGAAGGTCTAAGTCACACAGGAAATGATAGTTTTGATGATAGTTATCAAAACTCCATCACACACTGGAGGTAGAGATCCCACAGCAGACAGAGACCTGAATTTCTGTACCCAAATGTCCCAGTCTGCTTCTGCCTATATCAACCCACCACAGGTCTCAGAGCAACTGATGCACAGCCAAGGCAACTGTTCACAGACTATTAAATTATTCTGTAGAAAAAAAGAGTGTAAATACTTTTGCTGTAATGCATAGACTGGGCAAAAATAGAATAGTTTGCATTTTGTGGGGAAAGAGAGAGATTGAGAAGGAAATCTGAAGGGACTCCATGCTTCTTATAATCACAAAGTTGTGAATTATTCCTTCCCCCACTCTCAAGTTTACCAGCTGCACTGGTTTATGCTTGTGGTTCAGCCAAGACCATAATGTAGCAATAGCATTAAGGGAAAGAATCATAGAAAGGAAGCCTACAGCTAAAGAATAGTCTCAGGGATAACCTGAAACCTGAGCATTCTACCCTATATCCCAAGGAAGGGACTTGTAGGGGTGGGAGCTTAGCAAAGCCCTTCAAGTATGCCTTTGATCTGTCCAGATGATCAAGGGAGAGTGCAGGGCCAGAAACCTGGCACTCAAGGGAGGCTTTATCCAGAGAAAGGTGCTCTGCAGGTCCCTGCTGTCTGAGAAGAGGGGCAGAAGTTGTGTGGGAGGTGTGCTCCAGCTGTGAAGGGATGCAAACACTTTGTCCTAATATTTCACACCCCAGTCCAGGCCACAAGACAAACCAGGTGTTGTTTCAACTGTCCCATTTGACGTGGGCTAAGGTTACAAGAAGTGAAAGAAAACTTCAGCACCCCCTCCTGCCTCCCTCCTTGGACCAATTGAGCTGTCACTGTCTGCACGGAAAGTGATTGTTCAGCTGAAAATGCATTTGGGCCCCTGATGCAAACTCAAGAGGTCACAAAGTGGAGTGACTACTTTGCACTGGCAATATTTCCTGTTACCTGTTAGGCAGCTTGGCCTCACCAGGCAGCCCACAATGCAGCACAAGGTGGCCCACTTACCTGTGATAGCACTGACAGATATTTTCAGGGGGAAGTGTTCAGATGCAGCCAGAAGAAAAACAGATCTTTGCTAAGCAGCAGGTCGTAACCTTTGGTTAAAGTTTATCTTCCAGTGGTTGGTAGCTTGGCAACAAAGTTTTTTGGTTTTTTTGTGGTTTCTTTTTTTCATTTGTTTCATACACATAGAAGAAGCTTTATCAGGCACATCAGAATACACGTGTCAAGGCATTGTGGGAAAATCACCAGGGAACTGGGATTCGCAGCAGAGGTGAATTCAGTTTTACAAACAAGTAATGCTACAAGCATGTAGTGGTTTTTTTCCCAGTGCTGCCACTTTCTGATGAACATTGAGTTTGTGATGTTCTCTCTCTAAGCTCTGCGGTTACACTCAGCTTGGAGAATATAAAATTAAAGCACCGAGTTGAGGCTGTAACTTGGCTTTAGAGCTATGTGTAGAAGACATACTTACCCTCATAGAACTTCTTCCTTTGTCAAAAAGAAATGCTTTTTGGATTGGCTTTTCAAAAAAATAACAGCCTGGAGAAGAGAAGGCTCAGAGGGGACCTCATAGTAACTTATCAGTACCTGAGGGGGTCCTACAGAAAGGCAGGGGAAGGAATTTTTAACATAATATCGGATGGGAGGACTAGAAACAATGGATGGAAATTGGAGGGGGGTAGGTTTAGACTTGACATAAGAAAGAAATTCTTTACAGTGAGGGTTGTGAAACACTGGAACAGGTTGCCCAGAGAGGTTGTGGATGCCCCCTCTCTGGAGGGGTTCAAGACTAGGCTGGACAAGGCACTGGGCAGCCTGGTCTAGTGGGAGGTGTCCCTGCCTATGGCACGGGGGTTGGAACTCGATGATCTTTAAGGTCCCTTCCAACCCAAACTATTCTATGATTCTATGATTTATTTGCACTAAAGCCTGACCTCAGTCTAGATGTACAGAGCTTGCTGTAGGTGTCTCTGAAAACTGAGTAGTTTGAGACATTGGGGGTTGGATCTAGATGATCTTTAAGATCTCTTCCAAACCAAACTATTCTGTGATTCTGTGTTGTCCGTTTTTTAAAAGTTCATGAAGTTGCTTTAATAATGTTGAATTCTTACCCTGAGGAGTATCTCTGACTAGTAAAGCTCACATGAATTTGCATGCAGAATCTTTTGGAGCATAACTGGACTGTTGATCTCTGCCCCTGCTCAACATCTTCCCAAGGCAGCAGTTTGAACTTCAGGTTCAGCACTGAAAATCAACAACACAGTGGCTGTCACATCCCATCACATCAGTGCCTTCACTTGCTGCCCTGAGAACCTGCAAACATAGCCAGTATTCCTTTCTGCTCAATATTTTGATGGCTATTTACTGGTACATTGAACAAAATTTCAACAGAAGAAATACAGTAGCAGGAAGGAAAAGGTGCTGTAATTACTTACAGGTGAAGTTCTCATGGTGTATTTACACCACTTTCCACTGCTCATAAATTTGTTATACACAAAGTGTTGAGTATCAGAAGGGAAAGCACACTTTACACAGCCAGTCTGATTAACAGTTGCACAGGTCACCCACTGCTCCCATAAGTTTTCAGCCTGAACAGGTAAGAAATCAAAATTCTCCAGTTTTCTGTATAGCAAAACTTAAGCTAAGCAGGAGTACCCTACACCAGTTGGTGGTTGGGAGACCCTGCTCTGCCCCCATGGGTTTCTGCTTTCTCTCCATGCTCCAGTAAGATGCCCTGATAACAAAACAAGGCTTCAGGAAAGGGGGGAGCTATTCCCATTAGCACAAGGATATTCCTTTTCCAAACTTTGAAGGAGAAATAAACTGCTCAGAGCTGCCCTCCCCAGCTAGACAAGTTGGTGCAAACAGCCTTCAGATCACAGGTTGACACAGGTCTTAATGAAACTGGCAGCAAGATGGGGTCATTTGCACACAGATGATTTGGGGCTGGCAGCACATTAGGGACTAAGGCTTTTGTTAGCCCCTGCCACAAAGATCTCGTTGTCTGGGAGCCTGTTTGAGCAAACTCAGTTGTCAGTGCGGAAACTGATGTCACTCTGTGACTGGAAAACAGTCCCTTCTTCACATCCACTCACTACACTGCCTTTCACCTTCTGGGAGAAGACTGTCTTTCAACAAAATAGCATGGAAAAGAGTAAGAGCAGCAGGGGAACTTGGGAAACCATTAGGATCAACTTGCCAGGTCCTAACATTAAAATGTCTTAAAGCAGACTCTCTGAAAACAGAAATATTGCCAATATGTTTTTTTGAGAGGGAAGTAAAGAATGTTGGTATATTGTTCTTTTTCTCTGCTCAGCTTTTCCATAGACACACAGACAAACACACGCCTTTCACAACTTACATAGCAACATAAGTTTTTGCAGGTATCAGCATCATTTATCCTGGGAAACAAACAATTTCTACTTTTTGCAATTACTACCAACAAGGAGATCTCAGCAGGTGGCACCTCACCTGAGAAAAACATCAGTGCCCAAATTCATCTCATCCAAAGCTTTCAAAGGATCAGGAACATGGGAATAAATGTTCATAACTACATCATATCATTAAACTCAAATCTGTCAACCTGTCAGATAAAAATATTCCATAAGAAATGATCCATACCATCAACAATTAAAATTTTAGGATGAAGCTAGTTTTCTTAAACTAAACTGAATTTTTGTGCATGTACTTTTCATTCCTACAGCAAGGCAAAAAACCCCTTCATTTCTTGAAATGCATCTCAAATTAGCATTCCCACCACAATGTAAAAGAGAGAACTCTTGTTAGTCAACACACTTTCTAAAACCACAACCCAAATTATATGAGAGAGCAACTAAATACAATTCCACACTCAAAATTATTAAAGAAACATGATTCCCACATCTTTAAAATCTATAAAAGAGTAGGTCAAGAGGGCAAGAGAAGGCCATGGAAGGAAACAGAAATAGATAAAAGGAGGACATATGAGTCATAGTATTAGGTTTGCCAAAGCAAAAAATATTCACAGGCTTGAATAATCTTGTATTTCTTTCCTTTTCCTTGCCAGCAGCACCAGACCCAAGGGAGAAAACACCAGGCAGGAGAAGCAGCCATTCAACTAGCAAAAGGTTAAAAAGGAGAAGGATCAGAATCTCTCACAGAATTGGAAGTTACCTAGGACTGGAGGGGCAAGTTCAGGTGGATGTCCACATATTCCAGGATGAATAAAGTGATTTTCCGTTCTTAGATAGAGATACAACAAGGGCAGGGGTGACAGAGGAAGTGGAAGTTCATATGAGATCAGACAAGCAAGAGAGAACTACGAGCCAGAAAAAATATCATGTAAGGTGTGTTAGGGGGAATATTTCCAGTGTAGAGAATCACTAACAAGTAGCAGTGCAAAGACTTTCTCTATGCTAATGACTGGGTGTCTGGTTGCCCTCCTTCCAGTCTGCCAGAGCCCTCTCTGACTGTGCCATGGTCTCTGCTACTGTTCTCCAGCTCCTGAGAGCTGATGATAAGTCCTGCGCCATTTGCTAACTTTGCTGGTCTGGCTGCCATGGAAAGGACTGAGAGGAGACTCACTGAGGACTCAGCCCCTCAGCCCAGGAGCTGTGTTTAAGCTCTGATACTTGCCCTTGGTCCCCAGTGGAGCTACATTGTTGACCCTGACCTATAGACTGACTTCTTGGCTTGACCTCAGACCTGCCTCATTGCTATGGATGTGTCTGCAATCACTGGGCTCCATCTGACCCTGGTGACTGTCAGTGGACGTGCCTTCCTTGTCTCCCTTCAGTGCTGTGGGATGGGGTTCTTGCCAGTTAGGCTACTGTGCTTCCTGCTTTGCCCTCATTCTCAAATTCCAGCTCCCCTGCATTTGCTATACCCCAGTGAAAGAGACAGTCACTCTGGAACATTTTCAGGGTGATGAGAGCAGTTTGAGGGAGAGTGGAGGGGGCTTGCTTTGGTCAGCCTTGCAAAACCATGGCTGAGTACAACTGCCTCAATAAACATCCCCCCCTGTGAGCAGACAGAAAGAACAAGCTAAATAAGGAAGCAATGTCAGGATGAAAACAAACACAATCTGGAAATTAGACACAGATTTCTTACCACCAAAGCAGTCTGGGTTTTTTAAACCCTGCTAAACAGCACAGAGGAAGCAGGCAGGGACAGCATTCAGATGGAGCCTGAGCAGCTCATGGAAGAGATTATACCTAACAGAAAGCAAGGGCCAGGCCCAAAATCTCCTTTGTACAGCCCCTGCAGCAGCACAGCATTGCTCAGCCCACCCTTGAGGCCAGCAGCCTGGAAAAGGGGGGACCTGTGGAGATCAAGCTCCTTCTTCTTACTTGCTTTTCTACCACCATCTTTTTGTCTCATTTCTTGTTTCCTTCTTCACATTATATATTCTGGCACTGTGGCTCCGCCATGGTTGGCTAAAGGGGAGAAGGTAGAAGTCCTTGTTTCTTTTTTGGTAAAATCCATCCTTGTTTTAAACATTTTTCTAACATTGAGCACGGCCATGCTTATTTTAGGTGTGCCTGATTCATTCCTCACCTCTTTAGATTGCAAATCCTCAAGTTAATTACAGCTGGTGTGCTCACTGCAGTCCACCATTTACTCACAGCACTATTCTTCTCACCCTGAGCTAAAGAGAAAGCCTGAGTCCATATTTGAAATCCTCATTCATATGCTGCTTTCAGTCAAGCAGTTGAAAATTGCTTTTGGGGAGGGGGAGAAGAGGAAGGGAGCTTGGGAGGAGTATGGTTTTGTATTTGGTGACTGCTTTGCAACTGGAATAGCACAGGGAAAGAAGGGCCTGGTTTTTGCTACCCAGAGTAGGGAATTTAATTTAAGGCTGATGTGTTGCTGTTTGGAAATATGTATTAAATACCCAGATGAGAGAGAAAGGGGTGCAAAACAACAGCAAAATAAATACAGGATATTGGCTCATGTCTTCAGAGGGGCTGATTTCCCAAAGCTGGCACATTGGTGATTCACTGCCTGCCCTGATTTTGTGTGTCACTGATTTGGCGAGGATCTAAACACAACAGCTTCACAGTTATTGAACCACTGTCCCAGACCCAGCCAAGGCTGAACACAAAGCAGGCCTGAACAAACCAGCAGGCAGACTACAAAGGAAAAGCAATTGTTCTGCTTAGCAGCAGCACTGTTTCTGCTATGCTTAGCATCAGAACAAGTTAATTTGGGAGCACAATCTTCTTAAAAGGAAGCACTGCTCAGCCCAGCATCCCCAGGTTCCATGCAGTGTGCTGCCCTTTTCACCAAGCTTGAGCTTCACAAGCTACTCGTGATGTAATTTTTATTACTACACAAGTAGGATAAAAGCTCCTGATAAAAATCTGCTCTCCTAAACCTCTGGCTGGCATCTCATTAAAAACTGACATCATCTTTGCCTGTCATCATTGGCTCACGATGAAGTTTCTGCCATGATTTAATAAGCAAGAAGGGGGATTTTATTGCTGAAACAGAAAAATAAACTGTAATATCAAAACACTAGTACAATATTCCCTCCAGTGCTGTTGGTCTAAAAATACTTGGCCCTAACTGACCTTTCAGAGAGGTAAAAGTAAATCACAGTGAGTAAAAATTGTGTCCAAAAAATAAAGAGTGGAGCCTCTGATTGCATTTGAGGTGTCCATGCCTCCATCCTGGTTAACAGAGCTATAGAGACCAACACCAGTTCAGAATCCCAACAGCTGTAAGGAAAGGGCACCCAGTACCTGGCTGGGGTCAAAGGAGCCCTCAGGGTGAACAGACTGCCCTGGTGTAGATGATGAAGGGAACTCTGCTGCCAGTGGCACAGCACAGGTACACATGTCTCCTCCACAGGGAGGAAGGGATACAGAATCATATGGCCTTGTTTGTGCTGCAGTGACCATCATCACGTGCTTTCACCTTTCCTGGGGGCATCCAACATAAATAAGGACAACTTTCAAACCCCTCCAAGTCATTCAGGGCACCCAAAGTCAGGCTGCCAGAGATGCAGCCTGCACTCTGCCTTTGCTGCTGGCTTAAGACGAGAACTCTTTGGCTGTGTTAGCTGCTCCTCGGTTACTCAAAGAGAGCTATGGCAGGGCTGCATACCTCTATACTTTCTCCTCACACATTTTTGTGAAACAAAAGCACTGCAAAAATGCCCAAAAGGAGAGCAAGCAGCCATTTCTCACCTGCCAGGGAGTGGGGGACGTTGTGGGGAGCCCAGAGAGAGAGGGTAAAAGCCCCTTCCCTGCTCTGCACAGTGGTCGAGGTCTAAATTACAGCCTGGGCTCATTGAGCAGAGCCAGCCAGCTGCACAAAAGCTGAATGAAGATCTCCAAATCCGGCCCCACGCCCGGGTGCCTGTTGTGCAGGCAGCAGGGGCCAGTGCTGTCCCTTGGCTGTGCCAGAGGATTGTCCCCAGGGCCATCAGCTGGTGTGCTGGAGCAGAGGCACTCAGCCCACAGTCTGCTTGGGCACCACACGCAGGAACAAAACAAGATAGCACCCTCACTCAAACAGAGTATTTTAGCACCACAAATAGTATCTTTTTAATTTTTTTTTCCACTGTGAAACTACTGATAGAGAAAGATACAGCTTAGCATGAAAATAGGTATCAGACTCTTGCTGAATAGTCAATACTCTGCTTAATTATCTCTTTTCATACTCTCAGCTTAAATTCTCTCCAAATATTCAGATCAAATTCTGCAAAATTGCTCCAGCATTCTGGCCATTAAGAATATAAGCTAGGATATTCTAGCTTATATTTTTTCCTCTGCCATATCCCTCTATTTTCAATAAAATCAGCTCTGACTTCAACAAGAAGCTAACACTGAATTCTCTCCCCTTGTCTCTCTCTCTGTCAAAGATCAAAGAACTGAAAGAGGTATACTTGCTAGTAATAGAGAAATTAAATACAGCATTTTAAGTATTATATTCAGTTCTCCTCTCTACTAATACTTTGTACATGAAACTTCACACTTTACTCTTCATCATGTCTAAAAGCATGTAAGAGGAATGAGAGGGAGAAAACCGAAAGTCAGGATAAACTGAGAAACAATATTACTGCTATTTAATGGCAAAAGTCCTTTTCAAAGATCCCAGCATGCTTTACACACTGACTACATTTGAATGATGCATTGCCAGATAATTGAGAGGGCCAGCAGAGAGAAGCAGTCAAAAATTATAAATGAAAATTACAAATTACAAGTGAAAATACAGAACAGGAGACAAACCAAACCATACAATTTTCATTTAAACTCTCTGGGCAGTAAACTAAAAGGACTAGCACAGACTCCCATCAAAAGCAGTGGGAATAACCCTAAGAGCCATCTTTCTGAAATCACAGATGAATTCAAATGGGAAGAGGCATGCAACAACAAAAAAAATAGTTAATGCATAAAACTACTGTATGTCTTCCAATAGCTGGACTCAAGAACCCTGGTTAAATACTGACTTTCTTTCAGAGTCAATCAGATAATAAGACCCCTTTAGAAGCACAGAATAGTTAAATTCATCACCATAATTTAATTGTAGAAGGTTATTAAAGAGCACTTCGACTCCCCTCCTGCTTCGGCGCTGCTTTTGTGTATTAAACTCAGACTAATCAAATTGCAGATTCCAAGAGTACTGTATTAGTCATCCCCATCCCTTTTAATTTGTTTAATGGCCTCCTTTTTTTCTCCCCCCTCTTGTGTGTGTGTTCTGACTGGCTGTGCAGCGCTCAGGCTCACGACATGTAAATAAAGAATGGATAGGGGAACAGTTCCTCAAAAAGAATAAAGTGTGCCTCCATTCTAAACTTACATTTGATGTGAGCGTAATTCATGGGACGTGTACTGCAAGCAATGGTGCTTATTATTTCTGCTTAACTGTCTACAGACACAGGAGGAGAGGGGAGAGGGAGAGGGGAGGAAAAAAAAAGAAAAAAAGGAAGAAAGAAAAGAAGTCTGAATTTACACTTACCGCTTCAAAAGCCCTTTTGTGCTTCGCCAACTTCTCCTGGCTGAAGATGCAGTATTTTGCCAAAAAGTCGACTGCAAGAGCAGACAAAAAAAGGGATAAAATAGCCCATAAAAGAACTCTTCTCCTTACTTTTCCTGAAGCATTTTTGAAAATTGATATAAAGAAAACTAGTTTTGATAATGTATGACAATGTCAGCCACAGAAACCTCCTCTCTTAGAAATTCCAGTTGATGGTTTGCTTCTTGTGCTTTGCTTTAATTTTTTTTTTTCTTACTCTCTCTTATTTGGCAAAGTCTTTTTACCTGGCCCAGGGCACAAAGTCAAAGTTAGCTCTGAATAGGAGATGTTTAACATGTATAACACATAAGAACTCCATCATGATCAGGCAGCAGCCTGGGAGTGTGGCAAGGGCTTGTTGTTGTTTGTTTTAAATGTCCCAGAAAAGAACCTCTTCAGACTCAAATTTTGCAGAGCAGCATCCTCCATAGATACTTCCAAGTCCAGAGGTATGATAGAAATCAAATTCCACTCTTCAGTGACAAGTACACCAACATAAACTTTTCTCTTCCAAGATTAAGTAGTAATATCACAAAATTGACAAGATTTTCCTAGTTTTTTTTCTTGACTGAGATCAAGTAGGACACATTGGATCATTACAAATATAAACTGTGATACCACATCCTCAAATTTGGTGTTTTTTTTAGCTTTATTCCAGGTCTGTAATCCAAGAAGGTGATGACCTTGAGTTATGAAGCTATATGGGGCTGGCCTTGCTTTTTCACACCTAACAGCATGAAAATCTGCCAGAAGTGGGATGAGGAAACTGGGGGTAAAGCCATGCCGTGAACACAAGCCCAGCTCATGAGTTCTGTGGATGCTATCAACTACATCACCTCTGCATTCAAACTCCACCTAACATCTATTTCTCCCCTTCTAATGTCTTTCCTCACATCCTCAGGCTGCTGTTTCTATCAGTTCATCATCACCTTCATATGAAAGAAATTCCATTTTCACTTCAAGAAAAATTGACAGCAAATTCAGGACCTGATGAGGGAAAAGTGTTGGGACTCAGCTTGTCTAATTCCCTGTGATTTTAAAGTGAGTGCTGGAAAAGAGAGGTAATAATTTGCAAGAGAGCTACTGTAAAGAGAAAGGGAGTGATTCACAGGGTTGTGGCAATGAGGATTTTCTGACTGGTATCCAAAAAAGCTTGCAACATAAATCTCCTGCTTCTTTTTTGCAAAGGGTCATTTGTCCTCAGGTCGTGTTTTGGGGCATGTGCAAGAAGGGTTCCTATTGAGAGGGAAGTCTCATTGTATTCTTATAGCTGTGTCCCAAACAGTACAGAAGGACAAATAAAGATGCCTAAATACCATTGTTTCTTATCCTATACACTCCAGGTGAACCAAATCTATACAATAACAAAAGCAAAAATATCTTGTCTTTCCATGGCAAAACGGCAACAGTGGTTTCTATTTCAAGCACAAACTGACAGATGCTCCAAGAATATCATTCTGGCACCATGTGCTTTTGACTTCCAAACTAAATCACAATGCTAAAATGAACGATAGAACTAATTTCTGACAAAAGTGGGTTCGCACATATGTATTTTATAGGCAGCATCTGAGAAAGATTCAAGGCAATGAGGATAAAATGCATCAGTAGCATAGCTCCTGGAGAAGAAGTGCATCACACTTAGCACTGATCACTTGCCCAGGATCTAACACCTATTTTCCCCACGAGAGATCTGCAGAAGTTGGCCTCTTTTGTTTGCATGCTGACCTGGGCTTGGGAGATGGGGACATTCCAACCCTCTGTGAATCATCCCTATAGGATGATCTGCATTAGCGCCATCTGGTGATTCTGGAAAACATCAAATCATAAAAGAATCAATGAGTCATGTTTGCTCTTAATAAAATCTTGACCTTTTTTTCTAAGTACTTGGTAACATGGAAACTTCACTTTCCATTGAAGTTTTCCTCTAACAATTTTGAGAGGGGGTAAGAGAGTTGTCTCTCTCCCAGAAACGGAGGATCAGGGAGGCAAACTTTCTGTTTTCTTTAACCAGCTGAGAACATCCATTCTGATTTGATGCATAATAATGGCCAAAGGATGTCACACATACCTGTGTAATCAGTCCAACTATTTGGACCTAGATAGATCAGAGTTTCCTGAAAGAGTGCCCTTTACTGGACTGAAGCTGTCAGAATATGGAGAATTCCATACAGATGTATGATTCATTATTTCTGAGATTAATATTTGCCTTATATGTGACGAGAAATTGTGTTAAGTTTCAACAAGAATGGTTTTCACAAGAAGAACCCTTTAATATCCAGTATATCCTCCCTCTAAAATTAGGCATCTATCAAGTTCACGTTCACAGAAAATTAAGTGGAGCTCTGCTACTATTTCTGTCAGGAGTTTTTGGTTATTCTTGTCCCCCTACAAAACTTGATGTCTTTTTAAAACACAGACAACAAAACTGTATGGACAGCCTCGCAAGCACCATAGATCACCTCTTACCTATTATTCCTCTCCAGTACGGCCAAAGGGGTGAACAAAGAGCAGTTTGCCATTCAAATCTTGGGCAACAATTTCAACTTTGGGGAATGCATTCTCTCCAGCCATGTTCCCCATGCTTCTGTTTCTCTTTCTTTGTTTACTCCCTCCCCTCCACCCCAACCCCATCCCCAGGAAGTTTCGAAATTGTGGCTCGATTTTGACCAAGTGCAATAGAGGCATAGAGGTTTGACAGGAATTAAGTACTTACAAGTTTCACGAAAATAGGCAGCGGAGTAGAGGGAGGGAGAGAGGCCCTATTAATTCCCTTATTGAGGGAAAGACCTCAGCATGAGCTCAACCTTTGTTACAGCCTGGAAATCCACACGAGAGAGAGAGAGCCTGGAAAGCAGCCATGGTTAGTAGCACCGCTCACGGAACCACCTGTTTCATTAATTATTCTCTGCCCTAAAGAACCGTTTAAAAACAGCTCCCTGGCTTTCAATCTCAACTTGCTTGCAGTGCCCCCAGTAGGAGTCGTGGAGACTGAGGTCAGGGGAAACTGGGCCCCATGTGCATTGTATCTCTCATAATAGATAGCCCTAAAAGGCTGCTAGAGGTCTTTGGGCTCAGGCAAGACCCAAATGCAGACCTGCCATGTTTGTACCCCTGTTGTTGAGTGCTTTACAGCCAGGCACAATCTTCTGCCCTACCACCACTCCCTGTCTTTACCAGGGATCCCAGAGCTGACAACAGAAGTGATTGCATCCAAAGTCATAGAATCATAGAATAGTTTGGGTTGAAGGGACCTTAAAGATCATCAAGTTCCAACCCCCCTGCCATAGGCAGGGATACCTCCCAGTACATCAGGCTGCTCAGTGCTTTGTCCAGCCTGGACTTGAACACCTCCAGAGAGGGGGCATCCACAACCTTTCTGGGCATCCTGTTCCAGTGTTTCACTACCCTCACTGCAAAGAATTTCTTTCTTATGTCAAGTCTAAATCTACCCCTTTCCAATTTACATCCATTGCTTCTGGTCCTCCCATCAGATATCTTATTAAAAAGTCCTTCCCCTGCCTTTCTGTAGGACCCCCTCAGGTACTGATAAGTTACTATGAGGTCCCCCCTGAGCCTTCTCTTCTCCAGGCTGAACAACCCAAACTCCCTCAGCCTGTCTTCATAGGGCAGTTGCTCCAAGCTCCAACCCTTTGACCATCTTCGTGACCCTCCTCTGGACCCTCTCCAATAGCTCAATGTCCTTCCTGTGTTGAGAGCTCCAGAACTGGACACAATACTCAGGGTGGGGTCTCACCAGTGCCCAGTAGAGGGGCAAAACCACCTCTCTTGGACCTGCTGGTCACACTCCTCTTGATGCAACCCAGGATTTGGTTGGCCTTCTTGGCTGCAAGTTCATGGGACCACACTCCAAAGCTATTTGGTTTGCACAGACCTTAGGAAAGCCTGAGAAAAATCAGCTGCCAAACTCAGAACAAATCTGCACTAACCACATCGGTGTTGAAACAGTGTCATGAACCAGGCAGGTTTATGGGACAGTGAGAGGGTACATCCCTCAGGCTGGACTAGTCACCCACCATGTGCCAGACATCAAGTCTTTGACCCCAAAGTGTGTAAGTGTTCTAGCCAAATCAGTTGCAAGGCTACTAGTTCCACAGGTAAAGATGGAATAATGTCTTTTTCCCTAGAGTTGAGCAATAAAAAGACTGGTTTTATCATCAAAATCAGAAATCCTCCTAACCAAATATTTCAGCGTGCATTCCAAAGCTTGTCTTTATTCTCTTCAAAGAAAGGAGTAAAGAAAAAAAAGGAAAAAAAAAGTAGCTAGTACCAAACCTCTTTTCTAGTTCAGTATTTCTACTACAAAAATGGACTTAAGATAAAAACAAGATGTATGACTGCAGTGGGGAACAGGTGAATAGGGTTTGCTTCTTTGTTCACCTGAAGCATTTACTGCATACACACACACCCTGCCCTGTAGAACTGCTACCTACAGTTGTCCCATGTGCATCCCAGAATACATTATGTGAAAACAGCCATAAATCTGCAGAGAGAAAGGCTCTGGCAGGTGAGTATGAACAAAATAAAGTTAGAGAAGGGGCATGAAAGATGCCAGGGAAATAAAAGAGCATTCAGGACACAGCCAGGGGAGAGCATCCAGGCTGGGGGAGAACCAGCATGGGGACTTTGGGCCATGCAGAGCTCACAGGTCATGTCAGCTTTGGCAGTATATCCTGTTCCCAAAGAGAAGGAGTAGGTGGCTTACTTTGCCTTTGTAAACTAAAAGTCTCATACTGACAGTAAGCTTCTTAAATTAAGAGAATATTAAAATTGAAAAGTCAAGTACTTAAAGGCTAGAAAATGATGGAAAATACTACAGTATTGCATTCTAAAAGGCCATGTCATGATGCAAAGAGAATAGAAGCCAGACTATACTGGAAAATTCTGCTTAGGCTTTCCAAAACTTTTCAAAACAAGAGAAAAACTGAGGCAGCTGTAACGTGAAGTCAGTAGCAAACCTTATTTCTACCCTCCAAAAAGCTCCATAACTTCCACTCCCTTTTTTGATAACATTTGTTGTGTGTTCTTGAAACTATAAAGGAGATCTTATAGCATTTTATGAACATCAAAGGATTAACCCTCTTAACCTCCCCTGAACAACACATCATTCCCATTTTACAGATAGGGAAATCAAGAGATTAAGTAACACTTCCAAAGCCAGCAACATGGTGGTAGCAGACACAGAAAATCACTGCTCTTCAGCACTGTGCTTTAACTGGAGACAATGCTCTCCCACGGGGTATCTGTGTCAGGACATCAAACTACACCAGGCTGTCTATAGAGATAATGGAATAATTGGCAACTGTGTCTAGGTTGCTTTTCCTTTCAGGAAAGCTGGATTAGGATCTTCAGACAATTAAGTAATGCCATTGACTGGGCAATCACAGATGTTTGTGAGACAGATAGAAAGGTAACTACAAGGGAAAGAATAATACTAAAACACTAAAATCAGCACAACACTTCCAAGGAGCTGAAGAGGCTTTACTTGAATAGAAACTTCCTTATGTCAGGACTTGACTGTTCAATCATCAGGGCTGGGAACTCAAACTTTCAAGATCCCAGCAATAATTCTGAACTATCAGCTTTTTATTCAGCTCTGAAGAGAAAGACTTGGGAGTGATAATTGACGACAAACTGAGCCAGCAGTGTGCA
>VZTY01033515.1:0-40167 GCA_013400935.1 Turnix velox
TCTGTGATTCTGTGATTCAAGGCAAGGGCAGCCTGCCATTACACAGACAGTGCATGGCCCTTAGGCAGAAAGTATGTTGTGACAGGGAAGTAGGAACAATTCCAGGTAATACCAAATGGCAGATGGAAAATCTAGTGTCCCCAGAAATCCAAGACATTACAGAATTAGCAGCTAGGATTGCCCAAACATCCAGAACTTTCAGAACCAAGATGCTAGAGAAGGCAACTCAGAATATTTCTTGTGTCCACCTCCTTCCCAGGTCAAGTTCATTAAGAGAAGGGCTTTGAGTTTTTTAAAAGCATTGTAGAGAGATGAAGAGATTAATGGAGCCAGAAAAGCTGGTGTCTGCAGTGATATCTGTTATTGCACCTGCACCATTTAAGAGCTTTTCAACAGCAAACTCTGTACCTCCACCCTTTCCCCCAAGTTCCTAGGGAGAGCACATTATCTTAGAAGTTGCGGAAGCCTCATCACTCCTAGTGTTCAAGGCCAGGCTGGATGGGTCTTTGAGTGACCTGATCTAGTGGAAGGTGTCCCTGCTCATGGCAAGGGAGTCAGAACCAGACAGTCGTTCAAGACCCAAACCATTCTATGATGAGAGAAGTCTATATACCAAACTGGATAGAGGGGTTTGCAGTCACATCCAGTATTAAACTCTGTCATTTCAGGTAAGCAGGTGAGAACTCTTATCTTAATGGTCTTCTCATCGTCTTCCAAGTAAAACCCCATTCTATCTACCTCTGACAATATTTGAACTCTGATGGATGTGAACCTAATTCCCATTTACCATACTTCATCACAGCAAGCTTACACAGCCTGAAGATGTGACTGCACAGATTTTCATTATTCACTATGCAAACCATTCTGTATCCTTTTGTAATGGAGGTAGATGAAACTGTGTTCCCCCTCCAAGCCCTAGAGTATTCTGATTTTTTAAACACTGAGTAATACAAATTAAAAAAAAAACAACAACCCATTCTTAATGAATGCTTTTACCTACACTTATGTCTAAGACATGCCATTCTGTAACACATTAATGAGAAATTCGTATGTCAGAAAACAGAGGTAGAAAGTTTTGCCTGCAGTCTGTTATAAATAGCATTTATTTCTGACTGTATTCAGCCACCCTCTGTGGCTCACCATGCAACCTGACAGCTGCCACTGGTGCTGTGACCTCCTGAGCAATTCTCATTAGTACAGATTCTTACCCTCTCTTTTAAGAAAAAGAAATCACTACAGAACAGCTCCCAGATGTGTACCTCTCTCCACAACTAAAATTCCAGGATGTGGCAAAAGACAGAACATCTGTCAGAGTGCAGGATATTTTGTATGCTAACCAGCAGTGGAGAGCAAATAAAACATGTTCTGGAAATAGAAAATTGACTTCTTCCAAATCAGGCGAGACTGTACTAAGACATGCCTGCTCTGGAAAGGAAAAGTAAGTAACTGGCACCATGCAAGAGCAGCCCCAGTCAAAGGCAATGTCACTCCTCAGGCAGAGGAAGCAAATCCATCTCCCACAAATACTTGGGGTCCAGGAGGAGGAAAACTCCTACCCTCTAGTACAGACTTCAGCTGTTATTTAAGGTAGTGAGGTCAAAAAAGTGTTTTGTCTTTTCAACTTTCTTGTTTGGTATCTTTTTAGCCTATTTGGTGCTGTGTCCTTGAAACTGAGAGCTCAGAAAGCAACTGCAGGAAGCTGAATTTTTATTCTTCTCCAGGCTTTTATCAGGAACAAAAGCATTTGCTTACTAAACTACCTGTGGAGAAACACAAAGCAACACTTCAGTCGCCCACTCCAAATCAGAAGGAAAAGGTAAAGGCCAAACAACTGGGAGCATGCTCAAGGATCATAAATGCCCTTATTCCTCAAAAAAATTTATTTCTGAAAGTATTCATTAAAAAATAAAAACAAAGAAATTTAAGGAGTCCCCTTTAAAGGAAATTCTGGAATGGTATAAGTAAGTTAAAGTGACCAGAGTGCTGTTTTGAACATGTTTTCGGTGCTCATGAGATATACTGAACATATTCAACTAAAAGCTCTATAAAATAAAAACTTAAATTGCTAGGAAAAGCATAAAGTGAGACAGAATATGCTACTTGCTTATCTCGAGGCATGTCTCTTTAACACTAACATATTCAAGGAACACAAAGGGAAAAAGATAGTTCAGTCATCATGTCAGAAATTGATCGAGTACACAAGCATCCGTTTGGCTAAATACCCAAAAATTCTTTGTCATAAATGATGAGGTTACATTTAAGTCATTAAGAGAAACAGGAGTTTTCTTATTTTGTGGACAACCAAATCTGCTGAGCAAAAGAGATTTTTGTTTCTTTCTGTTTCTTTGTTTGGCTATGTTGTAATTCACATATTGCAAATTGTGAAAAATTTCTTCTTATTATAGAATAATAATTAAAATATGCAATAGACTGGTTTTATGGCATCACCCCAAAATCAAAATCAATTACTGGAGAACACAAGCTGGTGTATGAAAATTGCTGAAGCAATTGCTGAGTTTTGCTCTGGCTATAAAATCACAAGAGTAGAATACAAAATGCCACGTTCAAATACAAAGATATTTGTAAACCTTAACAACTTGTGTTTAGAGACTGCAAGATCTGTGATGTTCAGAACAAGAGAAAGGGTTTACAAAGTACTGGCAATCCCATTCTTTGGTCAATTAGTAATTACAAAAATAGTTTGTATTTGGGACATTTCACCTCATCTTTGAGATCTGTCATAGAGGAGTATGGTGATAAAACATGGGGCTTCCTCTGGCTTTTACAGCAGTGAAATCAATCCAGTATCTGTATGCAGTCCAAAGGGAAAATAAATCACATTTGTCACACCTGCAACCAATTTTCTGAAAACAAAAGATGTACCAATTGACAGAGCCTCAGATGCCCTATATGTATCCTTTCTCAGAGAGCTGGAAATAAAGACAGAATCCACCTATCTTCTGCTCTCTTTTTTTTATAAGCATATTTTTAATAGACTCCTTTTATTTAAGTGGTAGATTTCTTCCTGCAGCTGAAGCTTTTGCTTGAGGCAGATGATGTTTGAAGCTTTTGAAACAGAACACTCTAGGCTCCATGGAGTGACCTAGATTATATTTCATATAAACGTAGTTATTATATTAATTTCAACATTCATTATGAACGTTCACGGTACAATGAAAACTCTTTCCTATTATAACTCTTTAATTTACTACATCCTCCTACATATATATTCCAGTTACAAGACACATTTGTTTTCTTTGTTGGTAAATATTAGAATGTTATGAAATAATAAATTAGAAAAAATACATGCTGTTGCAATCTCTTAGTTACAAATTACTTGCTTCCACTGCATTGTTCAGGATCTACATACTCCAGTAAATATTCACCTATCAGCCTCAATCATAGAATCATAGAATAGTTTGGGTTGGAAGGGACCTTAAAGATCATCGAGTTCCAACCCCCCTGCCATAGGTAGGGACACCTCCCACTAGATCAGGCTGCCCAGTGCCTTGTCCAGCCTGGTCTTGAACACCTCCAGAGAGGGGGCATCCACAACCTCTCTGGGCAACCTGTTCCAGTGCTTCACCACCCTCACTGTAAAGAATTTCTTCCTTATGTCTAGTCTAAATCTATCCCCCTCTAATTTATATCCATTGTTTCTAGTCCTCCCATCCGATATTATGTTAAAAATTCCTTCCCCTGCCTTTCTGTAGGACCCCCTCAGGTACTGATAAGTTACTNAGCTCAATATCCTTCCTGTGTTGAGGGCTCCAGAACTGGACGCAATATTCCAGGTGGGGTCTCACCAGTGCTGAGTAGAGGGGTAAAATGACCTCTCTTGACCTGCTGGTCACACTCCTCTTGATGCAACCAAGCACAGACACCAATCAGGTTTATGTGTTTGAGACACCTCAGTTTCTGGAGTCAAGAAAACACAAGACAGGCATTTTCTCTGCATCATGTCCCACTACCTTTGGTTACCTGCAGCTGAAATTACCAGGTACCCAATTAGAGCTGAGTGAGCTAAAAGCAGCTTTCGTCGCAGACTGGAGGAGAGATGTGAACTCCTGCCTCTGGGTACATACTGAGACTCATTAGCCACTTCATGACAGTGACTGAGCAACTCTCTGGAGCACTGGGGCTGAGGACACAACTTGAAGGCTGGGCTAGAGATAAACCACATACGGAAAATACACAGAAAGAATAACTATCAGAGGCACAGAACAACATCTGTGTGCAGAAATATTAAACAGAGAAGGACTCTCCAGTTAAGGAGAGAAATAACCAAGTAAAGACAGCTAGGACCTGTTATACTGAGAAAGCTAAAAAAGAACAGTAGGTTGCTGTTTCGCATCCTATGAAGTAATGGTATATCATCAGACATTGACCTTAAAGTAACAGAAAGGAAGTACTTTTTCCCCATAATCATGACAACTACTGTTACACAAGAACACAAAGGTGAAAAACATAAATTACTACAAAATCTGCTTTAAAAATTGATGAACTGCCCAGAGAAGGATTGTTGCCCACTTGTCCTCTTCCTTTGCCCAAGCATCTGGCCAGTTACAACTGTCAGAGATGAGATATGCACTAGGAAGCTACAGGACTCACTCACATAGCTTCATCAGGTAAAAAGCACTCACACAAAATGCGCAGGGAATTCAGAGCAGCAGCAATAAGAATGAGAATTTAAGTTTTCTCCATCAGAATGAATAATATGCTGAATAGGCTTTATGTATATATCTAGCTTGTTATGGTTGTTCTATGCTATGAGAATTAGAGCTGTGATTGAGAGATTGCAAGCAGCTCCAGTACTTGTCACCTGAATTCCAGAGCTTTTTTCAAATAGAAGGCCTTTCAAAACAGAAGGAATCATCACAAGGTTTTATGCCTAATTTTACTTACTTTCATTTGGATTGAAGCAAGCAAAGAAATCCAGGCTCCAGATACTCTTGTGATGACTTCTAAGTGTAATTTAGTGCACCAAACTCCAATATATCAAAATTACCTTTATAAATAATTATGAACCAACACCTAAGATCTAACATAACTGAAATGAAAAGTTCTGCAAAGGGAAGCATGATTCTAAAGCATTTCTTTTGACGCAATGCATAAACCATCTCCATGTGTCACAAACCTTGGATATGGGAGCATGTCTGCTGTGTGTCAAAATCCTCACACAACATAAGCATATCTTCGGAAAACAAAACGTAAAGGTTAATAAAAAGGTCTTTCAGAAGCTGGCAAAAAGATTACAGGGTGAGTTGCAGGAGACTGAGCCAATGATGAATCAAAACAACTGGGCTGTTCTCTGAGCAGCAGTACTAGGCAAGGGAAGGAGTAGAGCTTTTGGGAGCAGCACTATGAATGGAGGGCTTGTCAGATGTCAAAGCACATGAAACTGAAGTACAGTAGTAAGTGTGGAAATGATCCTTTGGGGAAATAAAAATAAAATTCTCACCTGGTTCTACTTATTGTTCCATCGGAGGCTACCATTGGCTGTACCTCCTTCTTATCTTTCCATCTTAAACTTCTCCTTTCTCCAAGTGCATCACTGAACCCGCATTGGTTTTGCAGATGAGGAAACGTTCATACAGCTCTCCCAGGCAGTGAGTTAAGGGTTTTAAACTGCTGTCATTCAGTGATGTCTACATTCAAATAAGGAGTGACAGGATAGGCAGCTGGGACAACTGTTAGTCTCATTTAGCCATGGCTTGGACATTGCTAGTTAAAATCAAGTCTATGAAGTTTCACCCTGCATAGCTGACCCAAACTGCTGGATCTGTTTTCATACACATGCATCAGTGAAACTTCAAAATGAATATCCTTAAGTTTGTTATCACCAGGTGCAAACAGTATGCAATTCAGCCTAGACACCTCCCTAAAATTCAGAATTATCCAGTTGGTTCCAGGAAACAGCCAAGATTCTTCTATCCTTCATTATGGCTGCAATGTCACATCAGTAACACAAAATGAAGAGCCAGCAAATGAGGGCCCGTAATTAAACAAGAGCTCCTGCATCACCAAGATGCTGAAAAGTTTGCAGACAGCAAAAGAACTCAGACGGTAAGGGAAGCACTGAATTCAGCTCAGGGTTACTTAGCATACAATTTTATTTCATGTGCTTTCCTGCTTTGTATTCATTGATTTCAAATCCTCCTCAGTACCCATTTCTGCCACAACAGCTGTGGTAAATTGCCAGCTCATATTGGATAGGCAAGTGGCCAACTGAGGACATAATTAATGTGTCCAATTTAACAACACCCCTCAAACATACAATTCATACAACAACATACCTATGTGAGAACATCTTTTGGGTCACAGTCCACTTAATTTTTTTTTTTAATCTGCTTCTCATATTTGTTACATCCGCTCATCACAACATCTCATATTTTAAATTGTAAGCTCTTGAGGACAGAAAACCACATTTTTGTCTTGATCTGTTCTTATGCAATGAGATCCTCCCATAATAGCTTCTCACAGAATCCTAAGACAAAACAGTATCATTCTAACCTTCCAACTATTTCCTTATCATTTTGAAGTATGTTTTTCCCTGGTATGTTTTAAGCTAAGCAAGGAAATTTGCTGTCTGACTTGACTTCAGACATGAGTAAGATGCCAAGTGCTGCACCTTTGTGCACTTTGCACCACATGCTCCTTACAGACAGCATTTTCCATGGGTTGTAGCAGCAGATTAAATAAATCCTGACAGTTTTTGTCATTCAGGAAAAGATGCCTCGTTTTTGTCATATTCCCAGTCTGTTGATGCTTCAAAGCCATAGGATAGCAACACACATCGCATACATCTCAGTATAGTGGTGGCGATCACAAAGGGAGATTGTGGTCTTCTTGTCTTGGGAAAAAATGTCCTTTTGGATACCTATTGATCAAAATATTGCAGCTCTGGTGAGTAGCTGTCATTTAAGCAACCTTTGGCTTCCTGCAGACCAGTAAAGGAAGCAGACAGGTCTCCATATAATCCTGGTGTGGGTTTTCTCTCTTCCTGATTCCCTGAACATGAATAACACAAATAAGACAATATAACAACACAAAGTGCATCACAATGCTTCCATTCAGCCAAACCTACTGTGAAGAGTAAATACAGCATCAAAAGCCCATCTCAGGAATGTTTTCCACCGAAAGCTTCCCCACACGGAACATGCACAAATAGAGAGTCAGCTGTCTGCCAAGCTAAAAATCTCTTAGGGGTGTATCACTAATCTATTAGTGACTGTGAATAGTAACTGCAGCCTGTAATAGAATCATAGAATACTTTTGGTTGGAAGGAACCTTAAAGATCATCTAGTTCCAAAGCCCTGCCATAGGCAGGGACACCTCCCACTAGGTCAGCTTGCTCAGTGCCTTGTCCAGCCTCCAGAGACACCTCCAGAGAGGGGGCATCCACAACCTCTCTGGGCAGCCTGTTCCAGTGTCTCACCACCCTTACCATAATTTCTCATATCTAGCCTGCATCTGCCCTCTTCTAATTCACATCCATCATTGCTAGTCCTGCCATCACATATCTTATTCAAAAGACCTACCCCTGCCTTTCTGTAGGCCCCCGAGAGGTATTAATAAGCTACGAGGTCCCCCCCTGAACCTTCCCATAATCATAGAATCATAGAATGGTTTGGGTTGGAAGGGGGCTTAAAGGTCATGTAGTTCCAAACCCCCTTCCATGCGCAGGGACCCATCCCACTGGATCAGGTTGCTCAATGCCTCATCCAGCCTGGCCTTAAAACACTTCCAGGGAGGGGGCATCCACAACCTCTCTGGACAACCTGTTCCCAGTGTCTCACCACTTTCACCATAAGGAATTTCTTTCTTATATCTGTCCTGAATCTCCCCTCTTTCAATTTGCATCCATTACTCCTAGTCCTGCCATCACACAGATGTGAGTAGTGGTGACCTTTACAAAAGGTACTATTTTCAGTCTTTGGCATTGATGCCTCCCTTTCCTCCCCATGATCACATACTTGTCTTCATTCATAATTATGAATACAATGTCCTGGAATGATCACTTCATGTGGTTTTATTTATAATAAAGAATATTTGTAACATTTCACAGAAATTAATAACTGTGCAGGGGTTTTTCTTGTGTTATTTGTCTTCTAATAATCATGAGTTATAAACAAAGTCCTTCAGACATCACCCACAAAACTTCTTGGTTTTCTATGACTCTGATCACTCACTCTGACACACTCAGTCAACAGCCATACCCCTCCTAGTTCACTGCTTCACCACAGTTCAACCACACAGAAAGTCACAGAACGTCAGGCATTGGAAGGAACCTCAAGAGATCATCTAGTCCAATCCCACTGCTGAGGCAGGAACACCTAGACCAGGTCACTCAGCAAGGTGTCCAGGTGGGTTCTGAATGTCTCTAGAGAAGGAGACTCCATAACCTCTCTGGGCTGTCTGTTCCAGTGTTCTGTCACCCTCACCAATAAACTTACTGATGCTTTTATTATTTCTTTCCCTTTTCCAGAGCCATTCTGTGACCCCAATGACCACTCTGGGTTTCTTCCAGTACTACAAACTACTTTGAATGGTGACCAACAGTAGGAAGGATTCCCAACAGAAACCTTGCACTCCTATCTTCGGGAAGTTAAGGTTTTACCAGTCAGTTAAAAATATTCCCCAGAGACTAGTTTAGGAGTCCATTCATTAGACTTCCACTTGTCAGAACACATGGACACAGACTAACCCATAGCTTTAATAATTTTCCCTCTGGAAGCACAATTGCTAATTCAAGCAGTAGATTCTGCTCAGTGAAGCACTACAAATTACACACACAAGCAAATAACTACTTCCAGAGACTAGGTTCAGGTTAAGCATCCTTCAAAGATTTGCATGCAGGACTCTCACCATGGTGAACCATGAAGATATTAACACCATGACATATTGCAAACATTTATTTATTTAGGGGAAACAATCATTCAGCAACAGGTGAAAATCAAAACTCTTTGAAAGCATCCAGGAATAGCATGTGGTGGTGAGGTTTGGTTGGGTTTAACTAAAGTATTTACACATCTAGAATTGAAGGGAATGCCAACAGTCTCCCACTTACTGGTAAAGGAAATAAGATACTTCTAGCATATTTTTGCTGCTTAGCTGTCCATAGAGCAATCCACTTCATGCAAGATCTCCGAGCTTTCAAAACAGTCAACGTCTCTCGCACAGTCCTCCATGTAATCCATCTGAAAGAGGTCACAAGAATCAAAAACTCTGCAAAGACAACAGTCGGTACTAGCTGCAGTGTAAATCTTTCTTTGTAAAGTAAAAAGGCTCTATTCACTTTCGTATAACATCAACTGAACAATGTCTTTCAAAAATGTTTTTTACTAAAGCTTGGGATGCACTCCTTTAGACATTTCTACAAACACCACTTAAGCACCAGATAAAATAAAATGCAGGCCTTTCAAAGCCCCAGGAAAATACACTAACAGTGTGATATAAATTATCAGCACTACTTAGAGCTTCCACGCTTCACACAGTGGCCTCAGCTCACCTGAATGCCAATTTATGTCAGGTGACTTGGGCATTAGATGGGATTTAGGTGACTCAAACCTGCNAAGCATGATACAAAAATGTCTTTCAAAAATGTTTTTTACTAAAGCTTGGGATGCACTCCTTTAGACATTTCTACAAAACACCACTTAAGCACCAGATAAAATAAAATGCAGGCCTTTCAAAGCCCCAGGAAAATACACTAACAGTGTGATATAAATTATCAGCACTACTTAGAGCTTCCACGCTTCACACAGTGGCCTCAGCTCACCTGAATGCCAATTTATGTCAGGTGACTTGGGCATTAGATGGGATTTAGGTGACTCAAACCTGCATTTAGATAGTTGTTTGGCTGGAACAGGCTGCCCAGAGAGGTTGTGGAGTCTCCGTCTCTGGAGATATTAAAACCCCATCTGGATTCATTCCCGTGTGACCTGGTCTAGGTGTTCCTGCTCCAGCAGAGGGATTGGACTAGATAATCTCTTGAGGTCCCTTCCAATCTTTGATACTCTGTAATTCTGTGATACAGGTGTCTAAACTCTGCTTACATTCTCTTTCAAGCACCAAAACCATTTCTCTAAATTTAGTGTGAAGGCACAGAAATAGGAAGCTGATTTCCCTCAGTTCCTCACATAGAAAAGAGACAGACTCCTCCAGAGGGTAATTCTGATCACAATTCACACTTAATTATCATTCAAACACAGCTAAAAAAAAAATACCACCAACTCTGGCTCTGCTTTATTAAGAAGTAACTCTTCTTTATTAAGAAGTAACATACAAAAGTGACCACAAAAGGAGATTAAAATATTTAAACATTTTGATAAAAAAACAAGTAAAGCAACTTAGACAAATAACACATCATAACTGAAAAGGAACTTCCATTTTCCATCCTTCAATGTGACATATATCATCCCAAATCATCAAGTACTGGATGTGATTACAGGTTCAGTATCTTTCTTTTCTTCAGCCCTATACAAAGCACTAAATAACTATGTCTTCCAGGTAGTGAAGTACATCTTTCTTAGCACAGGGATAAGTTCAGATAAAGAAGGATAAGAATGAAAAAAAGGAAAACAACCCCTCAACCTCCCCCCACCGAAAGAACCAAAACCCACAAACAGCTGCTCAGTCTTCAGTGAAGTATGCCTCCAGTCCTTCCACATCTGTATCAGCTGTTGTTCCAGAAGAGGTGGGAGCAGAACTTGAATTCATGCTTTCCTGACTGTTACTTTTTTGTTGAGAGTTTCCTGAATTATTTTGTTCCTTCTTCAGTTCTCTACCACCATTTAATAGCTTTTGACTCTCCACAAAATACTGATTAGGATGATTCAGAGAAAACCCAACGTCATCAACCTACACAGAACAGGAAAGGAAAAGAAAATTATATTTATTTCAAAGAACAGCATTTTTGGCATTCAAGAACAAATTATTTAGAAAATAAGTAGTTAGGATTTTGTTGAAGATAGAGACATCATTTCGTAAATACTGTCCCAGTAAATACAAGCATGATGGATACACTTCCATCACAAGCTAGCAGTAAAACAACTGTGTTGGCATATTCAAACAGAATTTTGCTGTCTTTGATGCAGTTAAGAAAAAAAAACACCTCAAAACATCTAAAACAATGCAAGTAGAATTGAACCCACACCTTAAAGCAGCATCTGCCACACAGAAGACAGACTGAAACAAGTCTGTTGTGCCAATGGCAGTAGAGAATACTACTAAAAGTCTTAACAGCTGCACAAAATAAATCTAGATCTTAAGCACAATTGTGAAACAATGACGAGTTTCACCTCTTTTCTGTTTTTTTTCAGCAGCCACAAATGCAGTATTTACAAGGCAGCAGGCTAAGACAGAAGCCCAATAGCTCAATCTTATCTCTGCCCCATCAGTGCCAACATCAGCATCCTAAAATATTGAGGCACAATCAATACCAAACAACAGTCTCCAATGTAAATGAATAAAGAAAAATAGATTAATATTTTTATTGCTGCTTTATACTTCATGGGTGCATTCTTTAACTTCCATCAGAAAATGGTGAGGCCTATAGTGAAACGTAATTCAGACATGAAGATGACTCCAAGAATTAAGCAACAGGACTAGCACATGAATTTGGCACTGAAAATAAAAGACACAAAAACAAACCAGAAACCTGAAGGCACAACTGAATTTCATTTCAGTCTTATCTAGATGAGTTTCCTCCAGCTAGCTTTCATCCATGTAGCAATTTCAATTATGTGTGAACTAAATTACTTCTTTACATCAGAAAGGCTTAAAAAGAAGTACTATAGTAAAAAGCCGTCTCTCCTAGAAGCTGCTCTTAATTAATTCTATTTCTTTGAACCTTAAAAATCTGTTTTCTCCAGACAAATTTAAGACTCAATATTGAACTCCTAACTTTGTTCTAAACTCTTCTCTCCCCAGAATCAAGTGCAGAAGAAGCACATACTACGAATGTGCACATTTTCAGAGGTCATTGACAGTATCTGGCTAAAAAACATACATGGGCTATTAGTAAAAATCGCCACATGACTACATATAGCCTAATTTTAAAATTCTGCTCATTCATTTTATCACCCTTTTTAAGAACCTCTAGAGAGAAAGGGCAAGTTTTGTTCATCATCATCATCTTCATTTGACATATAGTGATGCACACGTTTCTGTTTTGTGTTATTTACAGTGAGGTTCTCCAAATAACAATATTCTGCTCTGACTGGAAATACACAGGAAATTTGACTACAAAAATGGAGGTGAATTACAAATAGATTTCCTGTCTTTTTCATGTTAGATTGCTTATGTTATTTTATGGAAATTTTACAATGCTTACAGCACATCAATTTTAAAAGCAGCTTCATTAACTTCGCTGTTGGTTATCTGAAACTCAATACCTTAAATAAACTAGATTTATTTAGCTTTACACTTATAGCAGTGTGGCCTTCCCCTTCTCCCCTTCTTCTTCTCCCCCTGGCTCCTGCTCAAGCCATAGTCATCAGTGGGATTTTGTGATGAGCTGGACCTTGGAGGATGGCTGTCAACAGCCAAAGCATTGTCTGGAGTTGGGACCTAGACATTTTGTTCCCATGAGAATGTGACTATAGTTCAATTATCTTAATAAATAGCGGCCAGCGCAAGAGGCCTTTTATCTCTCCTGTGTGGCAGCAGAATAAGTGTAGCTCCATATCAAATCTCATAAAACAGTTGCACTTACTACCAAAACTTTGTTAAATCACTGTTATGTTAATAAATATTTCATTACTTCTCTCTTCCAAGTGAATTTCATCACTCTGCTTGTGACACACCTGCAAATTCATCTGGAATCCACTATGCTCAAAGAAAAACGTATTTTCTGTGCAGTCAAAAATTTAAGCTTATAACAGGTTTTGATCCAAGTGAAAAGGCCAGTCACTTTACACAGAACTGCTTAGTCCACCTAGCAAATTATAACAAAACACAAGATTTTTCTTGGATTCAACACATTTTGCACATACTGGCCTTTGTTCAAACTTCAGTTTTGTCCTTCCTTATTGAAAAAACCAAAGCAATCATTTTGTGGCTATAGTATCTTTGGGTTTTAACTAAGAACTTTTTAAATTACAGATGAATATGCTATGATCTCATACCACAGAAGAACCATGTGGAGCAATCAAGGTGCTACTGCAATTAACAACATTCAAAATGATTGCTAGAAATTTAAGGAAACTATTTGAATTCATTTAAATCAAATGGAAAAAACAGTGAAAACAAAAAAGTCAATGGTAAATGTCTCTACGTGGGTCATCTAATCTTCCCAAATATCTTAGAAAGGCTGTTCATATTCTAATGTTTCAAAGGGATGCTTCAACTTTTTTGAGTTGTGGAGATGGATGGACTGTGTTCCACTGGTTTGTCTTGACAACACAGAATCTAGGATAAACTGGTTCCTTAAATCAAGAAATCATACAGGAGATGGACCGCAGCCATCTATTATCTTAGTTTTGTGGAGGATCCTGCTTTAATGTTACAGAGGCTTACAATTAAGCAAATGGGACAGCTGTGAGAATATTCATATCTATTTAAAAACTAATCACACGTGACCAAAGACATGAGCTAAAAAAATACTGAGTGAAAATTAACAATACTAATTACGTTAGTACTAAAAAAACAGTTTTAGTTAAACTTCTTGGACACATTTTGTTTATTTTTTTTTAAGATGTATGTCAAAATACCAAACTTGTATGAGTTAAAAAGCACAATTTGTTTAAAAATGGGATATTGTAAAAGTTAAGGGGCTTGAAAAACACAAAATTTAACAATACGGACAATTTTAAGAAAGAAAGCACGACCTTTTACTATATCTTTTAACATTTGGGGTATTAATAACATCAACACAAATGCAAAAAATTACAAAAGAAGATGTGAAGTATATTTTAAACTATTAAAATTAAACTTAACAAAGCAAGACAGCTAATGATGTGAAAACTGCAAATAGTCTCTGAACTTCAGACATGATTTCCAAGGCAATCAGACTAGTGACTACTTACACCATGTGTCAATTCAAAGTACTTCTGACACGCCAGCTGGTAATGCATGCCCTTCACCAATTCCAGGATCTATACAGATGGAAAAAAATATAAAGGATTCAGAAGCAGCACATGTACATGTTTGTGATACTTACCAAGGCAAGGTATTCCACAAGAGCCTCCTTTTTACCCCATGGAACTATGCAAGACATGACATTAGTAACAACTGACAGCATTTACAAATACTATTGTTTTTTTTAAATACTCTTCCTATATTAAAAATAAGGTAAAAGTAGAGGAAGATATGTCTGCTCCTCAAAATGTAATTTCAACACTCTCAACTTCAAGAAAAAGATGAATCTATATTTTGGCGATATAATTGTGACATTTATTGACAAACTATCATATTGCAACATCTCTTCCATAACTGCAGGCATAAATTTAGTAATTCAAGTGGCTGAAGCATGAAGCAATCAAAGGCACGATTTGTATTTTATTTTCCACATTCGCTGTTCATGCAGGTGCAGAATAAAATACCACTGTGCTCCCATCAAGAAAATATAATGCAAATCCTTTAGACAAGTATCTGTAAGAGGGTAATGCTTTTACCTTCAATCAGATTTGTCCTTTATAAGGTGAAGTTATTTCTAGTCAAGCTCAGCAGAATATGTGACTGAATAGCCTGTTTTGAACACCTATTAGCAAAATCATGCCATCTTTTGTAAATACAATTTGCTTCCCTATTCTACTTCAGGTAATCTCTTCTGTGCTGCATAAAGTCCCATTCTTATCACCCAAATGCAATGACAGTTGAAAATTTTTAAAAGTCTCATCATCTTCTCCCTCCTTTATATAATCAAAATGTATGCTCTCTCTGCTTATCAAACAGAAAATTGCTGGAATTAAGAGATAGCCTCAGTGGAAGGAGAAATAGTTCGCAAGAAATGTTAATTTCAAGCCCCTTTCCAAAGGCTGACCTTCATGTCAAACACAGCAATACACTCCGGTTTATGTTCCTGCTGTACTCATTATTGGATGCCACCTTGTATTTATTGACAGATGTATAAATAAATTATGTTTTCTGAATGTATAAAAATAGCATCACGTTGCCAGGAAAATACTTAGCTGTATTACTTTTCTGTAATAGCGAACTGATTACATTTCTGTCCCCCTTGGTACTGCTTGCAAAAGATCAAGGCCAAGGCAACTAGGCAATGAAGTCCAAACTCTGTATGTGTGTATTTTTTATTTTTATTTTTACTTCCTCCTTCCTTTGAAATAACCTGAAAAAAGTGTCACATTAAGTAGATTAGGACTGAAGAAACCCCATTTATTCTAAACACTTCAATTTTCATATTGCTTTGTTTTTCTATGTCCATTTCAAACTGTATCATACAAAAAGAGCTATAGCCATTTTAAAATAATGCTAACCATGTTGTATTTAAGTACTTTTTTGTAGTGTTTTGCACATAATTTAGAGTAATAATTTCAAGATCTATATGCCTGTCGGTGGGCTGAAACATCCAGACTCTTCTAACTGTTTTTCCATCTGAAATAAGCAAACTCACTTAATCAGATTCGGAAATAGTCTAGTTTTTCTCCAAATTAATCCTCATTTAATCAAGATTGTACCTAAGATAAACCATATAAATAAAAGTTCCTTAAATTCAGGAGTAAATAGTCTTTAAGTCTCAGAACCTGAAGTTAGCAAACAAAAACTTTAGTATGGACAAATTCTGAGTATAAATCCCAAAAGTTTAAAACCATTGAGATTCTCTTACAATCTAACATAACTTTTCAGAAGAGTAGTTCCTGTTCTTTTTACACTCTGACTTTTTCGTAGTGAAGAGTACTTGGTCACAGAGTGTTCAGCACTGCACACATATTTAGAACACCATTAATAGATCTATTTCTTCCCTGCGTCTTGCATCACAACTATCAAAACTCAAAAACCTATTGAACTATATTATGCTTTATAAAGGCAAAATGAAGAAATTATGATCCCAAAGAAGATATTTTATTAATCTCTCCTAAAAAGACCTTTCTTTTCTCCTCCATTTTTAACATCTAGGTTTTCAAGCCTGAATTCAGCAATGCTAACACCATAGCACCTATAAACTCACACTAGAAGAGTCACTGGAGTTGATCAGGAGACATAGTGTCAATGATAAGAACAGGTGGGAGCTTTAATATCAGAAAAGGTGGCTTAATATTGGCTGGTTAAATTTACACCAGTCCAGGTTATGTGCAAAAGTAGTCCTAATGACATCAACATGCATGTCTGTACTTAAAACATAAACCAAGCACAAGACAATTAAGGAAAGCACGTATTTAGCTGAGAAATGATGAAAATGTAGTGTCAAAATACAAGGTCTAGAGAGTAAGTCAGAGACAAGCATAATCTCAGATAAAATGAGGGAGATGTATGATGTATTCATAACAGACAACTACTATTAATAAACACTCCCATCTATATAGTGAAATACACAGGAACTTTAAGCATACATATTTACACAAATCTACACCAGTCCGACACAAAGATTTATTTGAATAATCTTATTTTCAAAATGTTTACACTGTCTGCTTTGAAAAATGTAGTCATTTCAAAACATGGGTTTTGATAAAGATAATAACTATCTGAGAGATTCTGGACAGTGAACAAGCAGTCTAAACCCACCATTTGAGAAATTCAAATGATATACAATTTCAGACAGAAATAGATAGAAGCTACAATGCACAGAAAGAAGAGGGAGAAGATCCTGGAAGCTGAGGATGATCCTGGAGATCAGAGATGCTTGGAGATGGATGGTGAGGAATGTTCTAAGGCCAGAGCCTGTAATACTGTAAAGTACAAGCTGCTGTAAAGGAGGGTATTGACATTAATTTCTGCTCCGTACTTCCAGACCAGTGATTCTCTTGCAGGGAAGAAAAGTTGAAACCTCAGTAAACACAACACCAGAGTGGTGAGGAAGTAAGGGACTGTAAGAGATAATCGAGCAGGGATACGTTTCTAATTTACTGGATTCTTAAAAAAAAAAAAATCTCCCAAACCAAACCTGCACCCAGATCCAGTACAGGTTGTCATTTTTGCTTACCTGTGACTCCATCACACATATCTGCTGATGATTCAACTACTTTGTACACTGTCTTGCATCAAGTGGCTGTAAGACTTCCACTCACCGTCAAGAGTCCTCATTTGGTCTGGAGTTAATGGGAGGTTTTACACACTCAAAGGGTAAATTTGAGATAATGTCAACCTTGAGGCCCAGATACTGGGAAAGCAACTATATCAGGTTTGAAAGACTGACAAACCATCCACCCCTACAATTCACTGAGCAAAAGGAAAATAACATTTTTGACACTCAGTAACTATCTCCAGCATCAAAGACTAAAAAACCACAGTTTGGACTGAAGGATCCTGAACTGTTATTAGTCATGTAAATGTCACTGCACTACGCAATGAAGAGTAGTAAGTAAAAATCTGTTTGAGAACTTGGAGACAGATGTGAATCAATCATTCCTCCAATTTCTCCTATTTCTCAAAGAAAGCCTGCTGTAAAAGGTTCTGAAAATGCAGCCACATCTGATTTCTTATTTCTTTCCATTATTATAAGTTTTCCAGTAGAGGATGTTTTGGTTTATCACTAGGAGTGGCCACTTACCCAACTGTATTTAAATAGTTGCCACAAAGTTCTAGGACAGCAGAGTCCATTTCCAAGCAAACAATGATGGCAACAGTTTTGCTTAAGTCACTTCTAACCAAATTTAAAACTCTAGTGAATCCCAATCCTACTTTACATGGAAAAAAAAGAAAAACACAAACAAAACCTAAAGCTCAATTCAAATCAAGTAAGAAACTGTTAAACATAGATAATGTCTCACCATGCAAATTCACTGAAGAAATAATCTCTGTTAAATTGCACATACACACAGCAAGGCAGCTAAAACATTAAATCCCAACCAATCTTTGCAATGATTAGCATGGTAAGAATGTGAGAGCAGCATCAATTTTTGGTGTATATAAAAAGGAAAAAAGCCAAAGTATCTCTGGTGCCTGAAAGATACGTGGAAGATAGTCAAATGCTTATTTATATGAACTGGGAGAAAAGAAGGAAAAACCCATAAGAAAAAAAAATTCCAAGAAACAAGTTTCAGTATTTCAAGAATTTGTAAAGAACAACTTTGAGTGAACAATAAGCACTTCAATTTGTATCTTAACTCTTCCTTCCAAGGAAGACAAAGTAGAATTTTTATATACTTTTTTATCTAGTGCAACTCTGTTGAAATGAGCAATGGTGACACTCCAAAAGAACTAAAGGTGACAACCTAAAGCAGGCTTCAGGCAGTTAATATACACAGCTATTTGCTATACTGTCTCAGCTTAACTCTAACTCCTGACATTTTCCTCCACTGAAGATGATGGAATCCTTTTACAGTTTTAAACTCTTGGTAAATGATAGTCTCAGTCCTGCAGTATACACATATTTCTGTGCTTGTTCTTGGTATACAAAATAGCTTTTAAATTTAATGTTGTCTTTTTAAAAGATGCTAAAATATCTTTACTTAATTTCTTTCATTTTATTGTTCACAGGAAGCTAGCAAAATGGATGATCAAGAATGTATGTTTAGTAACTTACTGCAAGAATAAAAATAAATTCCCTAAGATATTGCCAGATACATTTAAACAATTTTTATCCCAGTGCAGCAAAATGAAGTAAAACAAAACTCTGCATTTTATCGTCTATAGTAACAAACCAGCTCATAGTATTAAACAATAAAAGCTGATGACAATCATGTCAGTGGGAGCACTGGAGCCAGAAAGCCATGATTCTGATTAAAGCATTCTGCAAGAAGAGATATGTCACAGTACATACTGACAAATTGCATACAGCCTTCCTACACAAATAGAAAGTAAAATTGAACAGCAGAGCCTTTTTAAATGAAACAACCAAATTAAACATGGCTTACCTGGTTTATTCCACTGGGAGGGATCTTGTAGGACTGCAGCCTCTGCTTCAATAACTCAGGATCACTGTGGCGAAATGGGCACCCTGACAAGTGAAAAAAAACAAGCAAGCTTACAAAATCTACCCAGCAGTTAGTTCAGTAAGGTACCCATGACATAGAATAAGCTGTTCCTAATTGTCTAACCACTTGTTAATAAGAAAGTTAATTACCCATGTGTACAATTGCTTTGTTTTGGTTTTTTTTTTAATTATTTTTATTTTAATAATTATTCCACAGCATAGTTATCAGCACACCACAGGCTCAAGAGTTACACAAAATTTCATAACGTGAACAGGCCACAGGTCTTATTCACTGACAGGAAAAGTCTTAGTTAATTTCTTACTAAAAATGATAGCACTAATATATTTAATAGTTGTGAACAAGACAACAAGAAAAGACAAGAAATGAGAAGCAACAGGTTTTTAAAGTACATACCTTTATAAAAACATTACTCTAAAAAACCCACAAAGTTTTACCATTTAAATAAGAGGGAGGGGTTTATCCCAGATTTAGTTTTTGACACAGCTGGATGAATGAATGACCCTGTACTAGAGTTGACCCTGTACTAGAGTAACACTGGTGAAGCTAGTGCTTGTTTTCCATGTTTAGTTACACAAGACTTATGAAAGTTTAAAATACCCTGGCAAACTTCATAATTCCTGTACCATTAATATTATGAATTAATATCTCAAAACACCTCTAATTGGTCTATACAGTTACAGTTTCCTTACACTGCATGACATGGTGCATATAAAACCAGAAGGTATCAGTTGCAAGACCATGGTCTTAAAATGGAATACTTAACTTACAAGTCTACAGGAAGGAATAACTTTTGTAGCCAAGGTTTCCACCATTTTAAAAAACATTACTTTGGAGGTGGTTTTTTGGTGTTTTTTGGTTTGTTTTTTTTTAGGAACTCACCATGGTAATCCCCTTGACTTGGTGGATTGGACATGATAATCTTCATGCAGCTATATGGAGTATAATCAGTTCTCTTCCCCTCTTTCCCATAGTTGTGGCGAATGCTATAAGCATATCCTTTGTCAAACTAAATAAAAACAAAAGAATGAATTGTTACATGTTATGCCAGCAATACTCATAGTGCTCTGCCAACAGAAATCATGGATAATAAAATAAAACATCTTTGAACTGAGAAAAATAAAAACTGAGTTTCTTGCTGTTAGGTTTGAATTTTTATTACAGAGACTTGCATTGCACACATACATGTTTTACAGACACATCACAAGACAAGGGTGTAACCACATTGATTTACAATCTTTTCAGCTGATGTGGTAATTGCTTTAAAGATAAGATTATTTGAATATGAAAATTTTGAACCCCACCATGTTAGTAGATGGAGAAAAATTAATAATTTTAAATCTTCTATTAATGTCCACAAACCAACTGCTTTATCAGCGAAAAAAAATAGAAATATAGATTCCTTTACACAGGTTGACATGCTTGTTCTCCCAAAGCATAATGTTTCACATTCAGTTTGTTTACGCAATGAAGTTCAATTCATTACACTCTAAAATGGAGTACACTTTGCTTGTCCAAAAGAGAAACATTTTAGTAAATCTCTTTCATCTACTGGTAGGATACCAACACTTCCAATAAAATGAAATCTCTTAAAGTATTAGAAATGTAAATATTTATCTCGGCAGCCAAGAACAACACTATCAATAAAGCTTTTCAGGCAAGTCCTGTGGAGAACATTCAAAGACATGAGTTCATGCTGGTTTACATGTGGGAATAGGTGACACAATCTGTAGTAGAACCAGATAATTTAACATATGCATCAAGTTGAATTTCATTAGGTACTCTAAGAAAAAGAAACATTCGTTCAAATACCATACTTCAATCAAATAAGAATGAAGTACCATATTTAGAATGTCTCCTCAGTCTCTCTTCCCAAAAAAGCCATGACAATGCACAAAAGGAAAACTGCTCTTGCTCAGTTTAAAATTTTCACATTTACTTGAATATAAACAACTTCCTTAAGAGTTCATGTTTTCATCTCAAAAACCATTTTTTAAAATTTTATTCTAGCATTTTACTAACATAAAACAAAGAAGTATACTGTGAAAAAACATTCAAGAATACAACTGGTACTATATTACTTCAAGAATACTCTCATTTCTACACACAACAGTAATTCCCTGTTTGGCCTTTAGACTTTCAATTAGAAAACTGTAATAGTCATACACCCATGAAATATCTTGGCCCACTAAAACATTCTAAAGTAGAAAAATAGGTACACTTTCCTTCATATAAACAACCTATAGGTTGTTTCTGAAAAACAAAACAAAAAAAAATACGTAACATAATATACACATACATAATCAAAATGTATAAAAACATACATAATTTTTCAGAATAAATCTCTATCTGTATATCAAGATGCTGGTCAATGTATAAAGACTGGTAGTATTAGGCTCTTTTCTAAACAGGGTTTAAGACATTTAAAGCTCTGAACAAACATTGGCTAATTAATCCTTACTGTGCATTTTACAAAGCGACTTCATTTTAAAAAGAGTCAGGAGGTAAAGAAAAGGGGGAGAAAAAACACAGCATTGTGTTTTCCAGCCCAGACAAAGGCAGGACGTAGCACTCTCTAACCAACTCTTCAGTCCTGAGAAAAGAAATAATTGGTAAAATAGTAGAATTAATACTATTTTTGCTAACAATATAGCTGGGCTTACCAAATCCCTACCAGAAAGTGGAGCAGGCCTGTAGGAGGATCTGCTGTAGGTTTGTGCAGGCACTCAGGAAGAGCCAGGAGACCAGCGACCCCTCCCCTTTATGGAGCAAGCAGCTGCAGCAAACAGCTGCAAATAGCATATTTACTCCTGAAAACCAGCAAACATCAAATGCAAAGATGTGCATATTTCAATTCCCTACCTCTGAGCAAATCTGTTAAACTGAAGATGGAGTCTTTTCCTCCACCTAGAAGCTCTGGAAGCTTTCATTCTTCTTTACAAAGGATGAATGAAAGCATATTTGATTTGCTTATTGAAAGATGTTTGTTGAGCAATTAAATTAGGGGTTTTTGGAAAATTTTTACTGATTCAGGACGTATCGCTTAGTTTGCCAGAAAATTAATACCACTCTAATAGATCTGTATACTAAAATCTTGAAAAGCACTTTTCATGTCACTTGTCTTAATGCCCATGGAAATGACTTTTACTACCTAACTCGTTTTATGCTGAGAAGCAGATCTCGCAGCCAACAGAAACAACAGCTAGTCAACAACACAGCATGAACTTGGGACAGGTCAAGTATTTTCTTATTGCCTTTTTGTAATCCTGTGTGGATCTCAGTTTTCACAGTGGCAGATGGCAGAGAAGAACACAGCTATGTGGTACAAGTTATCCCACACAGAGTTACAAGCTTTACTAAGAGCTGTTTCATACTAGTGATTCAGTGTTTCTTATTGTTGATCAAGGAAATGATATTTTAGCAGGGCAAATACCCCAGAGGTGGACCGTCATCCTCAGTGGGAAGAAACCATGAATTAGAGCACTTGCTTCTGGAAATCCTGCAGTACAGACATATCTGTACATCTGTATTGTACATTCAAACATGTTTGAAATATACAGAAATGAGAAGGCAGAGGTAGGGAACGGGGCCCTCTGATTTATTCTAACCCCCTGAACTAAAGTGGTAGGATTTTCACAGTTCCTTAAACAAATTAAAACAAATTATGTGCAGCAACACTATGAATGCAGGTGTTTGCAGGGTCATTCTAATTGCTTATAAATTGCTTGTTTACTTCAGAGAAGTGGTTTTTCAACCTGTTAAACTATTATTATCATATATTCTGACCGCTATCTATTATAAGGTCATTATAGCAAAACACTGTAAAAACTTGAGTTAATTGATCTGGAAAAATACTTTTTTGGTGATGGCCCCATAAGAAACTTTGAGGGTTTTTTTAATTGAAACTCAATATGATCTTTTTCAAAAATAAAAGGTGTTGCACGAGTGGATGCATTTACCTTGTATTCTGCCCAACAGCTTCCATTGAGACAAAATCAACTCAAATATACAAAGGAAAAAATGTTCTATTATCATACAAAAAATGGGTATGTACAATATATTCTACTGTAGTTCATGCTAACTATCAAAGAAAACTTACTGCTAAAGTAAAATAGAACAGCAATGTTAAAGCAAACCATAATACTACTGGGTATCTCCATTTACTGGATTATTCACTGCAGGTAATACTTGTCAGCCAGAATTTTCTGCCACTAGCTCAGTTACTTTCCTGTGTTTAGCTCTCTTTCATTATGCATACTTGGTCATCTATGAAAGATTTTAATAGCTACTTCAAAGTATTGTAGTATTTTTTTCTCTATCTAGGTTATCAGTACTTACTTTTTTCTTTTTACTCTGTTCATGTTTCATATACATTGAATAGAAAAAAATCAGAATCAGGAGACACATTTCAAAACATATGGTCAAAGAAAAGAATTTCAGTTCAGATTTCATTATTTGGACTAAACAATGAAGAAGATGACTTCAAGTAAACTGAAGCCTCTGAAGGAGAGACTGGCACAAGGGAGACTGTTGTTTTGTAAACTGCCACTAAAACATAGTTTCCATGGGTATAACAGCTTGAGGAGGACATAAAGTTACACAATGCTTTAAAAACAATTTTGAACAACAGTTAGGAGCATGTAAAATTCTGACTTGATTTTGAAGCTTATCAGTAAGAAAAAAAACGAACATAATATTATTTCCTTAGGACAGTTATCTTATGTTCTTGGTGTAGCATCACTTACACATAGCATTTTTCCTGGATAAATATATATATATATCCAAAAGAAATAAATTCTTTCCATATTACACTGCAATGAACTCTTCTTTATGGAATCCCAATGCCTAAGACAGTGGTCTAATAATTATACTAATCATTTTCTCTAATATTGTTCATGTCTCTAAAAATTAAAATTTAGTAAAAGATGAAAGTGGTAAGCATCTGTAAATATGGCTGTTTTGATATACCCAAGAACAATTAATTTTCTTGAGTATTTGCTTAACTAACTGCAAAATTTTCAGTTAATAACACTATCAAGATTCCAAGATGAATAACATTCATTTTAAGGCTAAAAACAGTTTGCAGGCAACAATTTCACCTATAACAGAATTACACTAACAAATTCAGACACAGTTTTACTAAAATTAATGAAAGTTTCATGATGGCAGTCCAGAGAGTTACTGAGCATGTAGCTATACAGTCTTCAACATTTCAAATGGAACAACTATACAAAGAAATAGTAATGTTTATAACTACTGAATAGAAATGAAAAGAAATTTGGAAACTGAAGCATGAAAATAATTAATGCTGAACAGGTGATGAAAACTTCTGATGCTTTTGTAAACAGAAGAAAATATGTCTTTAGACAAGAAATAAGCAGCTGTAATAAAACAGTGTTACTCGACTGCACTGTAAGAAAGACCATGATTTTCTTATGAATCTATACAAATACATACTTTCATTCATGTAACAAATGAACACTCAATAAACCTGATTACCGTAAATACGCTTTCTTTTCAACAGATTTCTGCAGACCACTCTTGAAGGCTTTAAGGAACTCATTTAAAATGTCTAATTATCAGAGAACAATTTTTTACTAAACACATTCCATATTACACACTTGTTTAGAAAATTTAATATGAGATTAAAAAAAATCTAATAATCAGTTTCAAAACAATGGAATCTCATTCCATTACAAAAACAACCCACACCATTTTGGGCACTCCATGAATTACAAACACCCCAAGGCCTTTCCAGATTTTTCTGCTGATGTTTCTCAATCCTTGTTCTTCACATATTCAGAGAAGTTAACTGATACAGTTGGAAACATGTCTTTCAGCAGAAGGTAAGCAGTAAATTAATGCCATAAGATTCCCCAAAGCATTCAATGGCAAAGGAGAAAGTATCACTAAGATTTAAGAGTGCTAACAGATTGCAAAGTAGACAGGAATTTGACATGTGGTACAATAAAAAACTAGTAAGAAAGTTAAATAGAATAGTATGTAACTGTGTGCATTTATAGGAGTAAGATTCAGCTCCAGACATCTAAATCCAAATGTCTCGTAGTATTGTCAGTGGAGGTCAATGCAAACAGAGGAGCCTGGGGAGCAATTCAATTTACCCTAACGCAGGTACCTAGAGGCTCATTAAATAAATCATTCTCCAGACACTATTGACGGAATTAGCTAGATCTCTATTGACCATAATGGCAGCTCAGGATCCCAGCTGAAAAAACAAGTGTACCAAGGAGAAAAGAAATTCAGTAAGTCTGTATCAGAAATGGGAGAAATACATACTTAAATATAAACCACTGCAGCACTTATTACAGGTTTTCAGATAAGATGGATGAGGACTGGGCAAGTAACTCTGCTAAGTCCAGAAACCAAACTACTGCTTACCCAAGCTCTATCAATACTCTAAACAAGAGTATTCTCATATTATGTCCTATAGTTCTGAGGACAGTGAACACGTATTGGATTTGCAGTCTCATGAGGCCCATGATCTATTATACTACAGCACATACTGTAACCTAGATGAGCATGCAAACAAACACACAAGGAAGAAAAAGAAAAACTATGTCAGCATAGAGATGTGTCACTTTGTGAAGAAGCCTGAAATGTATCCAGCTGAGCTCTGATCATAAGACAAATCAGTAACAAAATGCAGGACTGGGACACGAGGTTTGGACTGCACATGAACAGAGGGTTTATTCTCACCTGCCTGTCACAACTTCTTAAATCATAGAATCAGACAGAGATCAATATTCAACAGGATGACATGGCAGCCAAAGGGACTTCAGAGTTATAGAAGAGAGCCACTACCCTCAGCTTCAGCTCATACTCAAGATATTTGTGGTACCTGTTGCTTCAATGTGGGCACTCAACAGAAAATACTCAAGAGTTGAGCATGGATGGTTCCTTCATTTTAGTTATAATAATTTTTTTTACAAGGAAGGAGATAGAGCATACCAGAAAGCAAAGCTATCCAAGCAGCTATACTAGAAATCGGAAATTTAGCAGGTTATGATGACTCCCAAGCCACTGCAAAAGCAGATAAGAAACCCATGAATGAGAGTAGGTCTGTCTCAGTCATTTCAGGCAATCAAAATCAGCAGGACCTTTCTCATTTTGAACAAGACTCTTGCATTAAAACAACAGACATGGTCAATCACAGCAACAGAAATGAGCTCAGAGGAACTGTACATATGGTCTGCTGCTGGCATGGGCTGCAATTCAGCCATGGTAGGGTATTTCCAGCTTCAAAGACTGCTGTAGTAAGAAGATCTGCGCAAGTTCACCACACCAGTTGAAGTTCTTCCTGTGCAATGTTTCCAAGAAGCAACAATCTCCTGGCACAGTGGAAAATATCATATGCTCACTGAATTGTTTGTGCTTTACAAACTGGTTGGATGCACAGCATTCCCTAAATATGCAGGATTTGAAGCACAGGCTGGAAGGATTTGCCCACCTTCTGGACTACTTAAAGTACAAAATTATCTTCTTTATTTCCCACAGGGAGTTCTTCTGAGTGAGGTCCCCATCTTTACTAGCTAGACATTATTGAATTACTGCATTAATTTGTTACTGCATCCCCTTGCCAGCACACTTGCTGCAGTAGCATTATTAAGATTCCTTGTTATTTCTTCAATCTATACATCGGCAGAATGGCATCAGAGCCAAGTTCATCATCAGATGGCAAAAAGCACACAAAAAGCAAGGCATGTTAAAGAAAACAAAGGGAGGCTTTCTTTCCTGATCGTGAGACCAAGTGTTAAATTGCTGTTATTATCAGGTTGTAACAGTTGACCAGCAAAGCTGTTCCCATTCATTAGAAATCTACGACTGTTCCAATCTAATCTGTAATGAGAAACTGAAATGTCCAAGACATTCAATTTTACCCTAAGTCTCAAATTCACAGAAGTGACAAAAACTGCCCTTTTGAATGGGATTAAATCTCTTGGAGAAGGAGCAGAACAAAAGGCTATCAAGCACACCATCACACAATGTCTCAAGATACCAGCAAATCTGTAATGTAAGTACAGATTAAAAAACCTTTATCATTATAAGAATATAAAATAATTCTTAAACTATAAGGTAGCTGAGAAAAGAACATGTTTTCTCAGACTGATCAATATTCCTAATATCTATTCTTGAAATGTGCAGACTAATGCTCTAATGCAGTCACAAAAGGATGACAAAAACAAGGGATTAAAACACAAAACCATACATGGAGATTTGACGTTTGTCCCTCCTTTGGAATACAGAGCAAACTAGATATTGGAGCTCAGTTTAGCCCAGAAACATTGTAAAAACCTGCTGTAAAAATAGTTATTTTCCTTATTAAGAGCATGGTAAAAAACCAAATCCCATTTTAAGATGATGATCAAAGGAAACAGAAAAAACAGATACTTGCCCTTGCTGTCATAATAAGAATTACTTTTATATACATCATTTTATATTCTACTTTACACACAGACTGCACAGTAATTAAGACCCTATACATGAGTATTTATGTAGTCAATGACAGAATAAAGCTTTTCTGAAAATACTAGAACACAAACATTTAAAAGACTATTTTGTGCCATTATTTTTATTATTTTTTTTTTAATTCATCACTGGTTCAAAGATTATCTGACTGCAGGAAAATTACAAACAAAAAAATTTAGCACTGTGGCCAGACTGCTCTGAATTGTATGAGGCAATGGAAATAACACAGACCTCATCTTTTAGCACTGGCTGCATGCTCTATAACAAATGAAATTAAAGTAATTCATCTGCAACAAAACCTGAATTCCAGGCTGCTAGCTAAAGAAGTAGCTAAATAATGCTTTAAAGAAATTGATACAGCTTTCCTATTTCCTTTGTTCCAAACACTGCATTATCTTTGATGTCTTCAACTTCACATTCACAGACTAATCATGCAAATAGATTTGAAAACAGTAACAGCCAAGTAACATTCTCTACTGAGATTTTCTTCACAATCAGAGGATTTTTACAGCGGAACCATTATTATTTAATTAATCTTGACTAATTTCCTTTTTGAAGTATTTTAAAACATACTGGAGTTACTTTCCTCTTTTTGGAGCAGGAGGAGTTGGTCTTTTTTAAGAACAAGCTGTGAGAGTATCTACAGGAACTAGTATCTTTTTAGACTAAGACTATATTTTATAAAAAAACCAAACTAGCAAATTATGTATTAAAATAACACAGAGGTTAAGTAGTGTAACCATTCGGTCAGAAGTAACACATCTACCACCATTTGACAGTTGAGCCTATCATTGAACAGCAACATTTACCATTAGGCACTCTTAGCCTAGCAATTTGCAGAGAAATTTTAATTACAGTGACCTATACTTTGCAACTTGCATTTGACTCTGCTGTAAACACGCCCAGCACATGGTCATTCCCCTTCCAACAGAGAGTATCTACCCCAGTTTCAGTGCTTTCTTGGTTTTACTTTATTTTTTTTTCTCCTCTAAATACATGGCTTCACACTTCCATTTACAATACACAAACAGATTCTTCCCTAAAGATAAAACATTATGAACCCTCCTAGCAGAGAAGTTTTTTTTTCCTTGTGCCTGTGGTTCGCCTGGTGGTAATCCAGTACTCTGCTGCTGTGTAACAGGTAACTTTCTTCCTGCAGAAGACTGAAGCATCAAGAATTCTTAAGACTGAGAACTGGCATGACCAATATGGCCATTAAAGATAAACACTAACACACAATTTTGAATCCCCAATGTGGCAGCTTAACCCTGGCTGGACACTGGGCACCCACCAAGTGCTCTAGCACTTCCCTCCTCATCAGGACAGAAAAGAGAAAATACAATGAAAGGCTCATGGGTTGCGATATAGACAAGGAGAGATCACTCACCATGTACCGTTAAAACATATTTGAGTTGGAGAAATTAGTTTAATTTATTACTAAACAGTCACTACAGGGCAATGAGAAATAAAAGCAAATATTAAAACACTTTTGCCACTCCTCCCTGCTTCCAAACCTTAACTTTACTCTCAAATTCTCTATAGCCCTCCTCTAACAGAGCAGGGGGTTGGAGAATGGAGGTTGCAGTCAGTTCATCACACATTGCCTCACTTTACTGTGAAAAAACAGAGTTCACTGACTTCAGTATCAGGTATGAAAAGCAGCTTTATTTTTACCCATCTTAAGCTGGTTTAAGAACTTAGGAAGAATGAAAATTACATGGTTATAGCAGAATGCTTGTGAAAAATGTAACAACAAACTCTAGTTTCTTTCACAGCATGCTAACTTTCAAAGATTAATACAGGATCATAAATCTTCATTTATTTCTAAAATCTATCAAGGGAGGTACTACAGTAGAAAGTCATAAAACAGGATCCAACCAAGGTGTACACATGTCCTCACGTACATACATACACCCAGGTACAAGTAGGGACAGTCAGACCTGTTCACGCAATATTTCTTTACAACTGAAATACTAAATACATGTCAATATTGTTATTGTTTCAAATAGCTCATTTCTATTCTTTCAGTTTCCCTTAAGAACTGGAAATTGCAACAGAAAAAAATCAGTATTTTCCTGAATTCATCTAGTAACTGGCATTTGGCTACAAAATTTATTACTTCTTTTCAAATCCTTTCTTGAACCCTTTGTAAGGGAATGCATTCTGTATTTCTTTTTCAACAAAATACATCTCTTAAACCATATCCCATTTAAAGAGAACTATATCCCATTTAAAGAGAAAGGTTTGCAGAGGTTTAGGCACTCATTCAAATCCCTTTTCCCTTACCAAAAACCTGCAGATGAGTTGATCTGTCTTCTGGGACTTGAAAGAGGTACATGTACCATAATTCACTGTATTACTTTTTGCCTCATACCTTCTAAAAAGAGCCATGTTCCTGAGAACCTAAGCTAACAAAAGACCATCAAAGACTTCAGGATACTTCATAGTAACATGGAAAGCTGAGATTCCATGATATTAAATGCAGTCCAACCAAAACTGACTGAAACCTCTGCTCTAACACATTCCTCAGGCCAGGCAGAGACAGGTAAGAGAGGAAACCTGCTTGATTCTGCCTAAGTTGTTTAAGGTCAGGAGCAAGCCACAAACCTCAAAAAATTAGCACACATTTTTCACATTCTCAAAGGGGCAGCACAAGTATGTTGTACCTTCCTCACTCATGATAGTTAGGCCAACAACTACTATGCCAACACTGCTTATTGCACTGAACAGTATTTTCTCACTATTTCCTTTAACAGATTCTTCAGTCTTTGTTCAACTCTCGTTTCTTATTTTATTCTTAGATTTTAAATTTGGACAAGCAAGCTCACCACACACAGCGGTAGAATTCATATTTTTCTGTGATCACTTACCTGCTTGGTGAATTAATGTAGTTGCATAGTGCCTGTAGTTCATAAAGGAGTTTTGGTTTCTTAGTGATTTAGCAGTAAAATAAGACTTTTCTAGCCCTCATCTATCAACAGCCTTTTATCCCTGAGCTTCAGGAGAATGGCCATAAGCGATGAGAAGAAACCCCACCTTTAAAAGACACTACTGTGCCCTACACCCAATTATCTGCTTTAACAAGCATCCATTCAACTATGCAGCACAATGTACATATTAAATATATTCTGATATTCATATATTCCGTTGGTTTTCATTTGTTGAATTACCTTGTCTGCATCCACTTTTCCTCTGATAAATTCTTTCTTCCAAAATTCTAATGCCTCTTCCAGAGTTAAGCCAATGCCTTTTAAGAACAGCCCATACTGCATACGGCCTCCGTGGCGTAGATGATGGTTATCACGTAGGGCTTTGTGCAACTGGCGCATGCAAAGAGGATATGATTTCACAGAAAGCTGTCAAGAGAAAAAAACATGTTCGAGGCATACTGATCATTTAATTTGTAGGATATACACTTATTGTGATTATTAATTAGCTCCACTTGAAAATGACAACGACTAGAAAAAAAATACATGTCAAGAATGCCATGGGACTGATGATAACACAAGTGTTTCAAAAACCATCAAGTTCAACAACCATCTCCAGAACAAAATCAAAAGGACAAAGTAATACAAGCAGTAGTATCAAACTATCTTCAGTTGTAAAGTAACACTGTTGGGGAAAATGCATCTACAGTTCCATTACAGTGTTTCTTGATTCTTCCTTATTTTAGCTTCTGTAATTTCAAGGTAACCTTTGTTTTGGGAGTTGGGAGTGGAAAGGATGAATATTTTTAAACACCTCTGAAAAAATACAAGCAAAAGATAAAATCTCTCGCAAGTCATCTGCAAAATTTTCCCTGAAGAGTACTACTTCATATGAAGCAAGATACCAGACATTAAAAAAAAAAAAAAAAGAAAACCAACAAAATAAAAATTCAAGTTTCCTAAGGCTTTGCATTTTCATTTATAGGAGTTGAATCATGCCATGGAATTCACTACAGAAAGGAACACTCTCATGGGTAAGATGGACAATGAAAACATAAACAATTTCTAAAGCAACCACCACTGATGTGGTTTTACAATCCATTTTATTTACTTGCTCATTTTGAAAAACTGTAAGTCAAAACTCAAAAAAAGAGCATTGAAAAGACTAATACAGCAACACAATGCAATAATCACACTAAACATCATAGCGTCCAAAACAATTAAACAAGAAAATTTTGTTAAAACCTGTTTATAGTTATGTATTTGTGAAAGTACACAAAATTAAGCAGCAAATTAAGCAATTCATTGTAACTCCAGTATAAATAGTGATTAGATGCATTTTCACTGAATTCTGTTCCATTTTAAACTATGCCACAATTTCACTGAAGTAGCTCATAAGAGAGCAAACAGGAATTGAAAAAACCTTCTGTGTATTTTCTGTACATGAAGAGTTATGTATCAATGTACAATATAACTTAATGAACACAGAGTACTCACAGCATCGATCTGTTCTAGAGAAATTTTACCAGTGTTCTTTTGCACGCTGTAATCTGGGCCAATGTAAGAATGACTGAAAAAAAAAGCACATAGTACAAACACCATTTAAAACTGTTCAATAAAGTGCTTTTTCAAAGATTTAGAAAACTTAGAATCAATCAAGAGTTGTAAATATTTTATACCAGGTAAAACTGAGAAAAAGGTATTTGTCAATTATGTAAGTAATTAAGATTTATACCTTGGAGCCAACATGGTAAAGAAACCTTCCCTCCCTGTTTCTGAAAGGTGTGGTGAGAGATCATTTGGTATTCAGACGTTCTTGTTGAGGTTGAGAGACCACTGACGATCATCTAATCTTGCTAAGAACAGTCAAATACAGCAGGTTCTTAACATCTTCTCCAGATGGGTTGGTTCTGAGCCTCTCATATGGAACTTCAGGTGAATGAGTTTGTGCTCACTGCCTCCTGGTCTGTCACTAAATATGACTTAGAATAGCGGTATCTCAATGAATGTGTTGAACTGGAAGGGACCAACTCCCTGCAGTGAGCAGGAACATCTCGCTCTAGATGAGGGAGCCCAAGAACAGACACAGGCTTCCAGATGTGGCCTCACCAGTGCAGAGCAAAGGGTAAGAATCACCTCTCTCAACCTACATGAATACATCTGCATAAGGATTGACTTACTCCAGTAAAAAAATCCAGTCTTGGTTTCTGTACCAACATTAAGTGCTATCATTTGACAGTAGATTTAATAGAATCATGTACATGTTAATTGTAAAGAATGTCAGAAGACCATTTTACCTCACACCCCACTCTAAGTGGGACTACTACCAATACTAGTCAGGTGAGCCTAGGCTTTTTCTAGCTGAATCCTAAAAATCTCCACATACCAGGACTCTGGGCAATATGGTACATTGCCATCTTAGAATAGACAATTCTCAACCTCCCAAGTTGATACATGTGACCACTGCCATTTGTTACATCATCTAGCACCATCAAGAATCCCAGCATTGTAATCTTTACCCTTCAAACAATTGTAGGCTGTTATTTGATCATCCCAAAGCCTCCTGGCAACCAAACTAAACTAAGTCTATTCAGGTTCTCCTTTTAATACAAGTCTAGGCACAGTCCTATAGTAGTTTGATGGAATTACATGTAACAGTTTTTGTCTATCTTTGAAATTATTCTTAACAGTAGAGGGGTATGAGCCTGATTAACTCTTTTAAAAGCAGCAGTTGAAGAAATGTTCTTCTAATGCATCTAGATAGACAGTTTTCATTTCTATTAAATAGCTACAGTTTTAGAAATCTAAATCTTCCTGCAGCCTACTGTGAGCATATGAAATCCTTAAGAACTACATTACACCAAATATTTCAACATTTTAACCCAGAATTTTTTTTCTTTGTTGGTCTAGTACAATTAATATTATCAGTCACCAGTGAAAGAGAATAGGACAAAGGGGACTAAAAACTAGATAAAATACATATTTAGTCCAGGTAAGTTCAATTACAAAGCACATTATGTCTATTTAAAAAAATGGACATGAATTGAAATATCTATGCAGATACAATCCACAGTAAAATGACCTTTTCTGAGGACTAGCTAATCTAAAAGTCACAAGCAGATATGAATAGCTGCAAAAAGAACATGTGTGGCATTAAAAACCAAACAATGTTCTGTAACCTGCATGCTGTTTTCACACATGTCTATCAGAACTTCTGCTCCCCTGATAAATCTCTATTGATGTATGCCAAAAGTAAAATACTGCTGTAAGAACTCACACAATGAAGGTAGAGGAAAGCCTGCAACTAATATTCTACTTCCTTCTAAGCAAGATAAAACCAAAACAAGACAGATTGACAGAAATAAGTAATAGAGAAGACCTACTTGGTCAACTGTTTGCTGACAGAGCTTATATATCAAGTTGTGAGGTTTGATGTCTTATATGTGTCTATTTTAAAGGAAATAACAAAAACTAAAAAGCAACTAAGAAACATCAGTGCGTTTTTTTTCAACTGATGACAAAATGTACTGGCAACAGCAACTCTATTTTTGCACAAGCCAGATGGAATAAAGAGTTGTAACTCTTTACACATAACACTCTCAAGTTAACATAAAAATACTTCATTGCATGGATGTAGGCCACAGAATCCTTGCTAAAGCAGCTGATGTTAAACATCTTTTTTTGCAGCCTTTCCTTGAAAAAAAATTTGCAGGGAGGACTGGGGTTGATGCAATACTGAAAGCTGTTCCACTTAAAAAGATGTTTAGTATATATCAAAAGAAATTTAGAACTTCTCAGTAACTAGTCCTAGAGAGAATGACTTATAAAAAGCTAACCAATAGCTCTTTGATTTCACATGCCGCAAGGTATGCCACTGAGGCAGAGTTTTTAATATCCTGCTAAGATTAATAAAAATATGGAAAGTTACCAGCATTCAGAAGTATCCCCTAACCAGCTAAGAAATATTGCACTCCAACAGTTAATTTCAATAACTGTTCTTGAACAAAGTTCAATCACGGGCAAGTAAGTAGAGATACAATGACACTTATTTTTCCTATTCATATTCACATTAAATGCAGTAACACACACAACCGTTCCTATGTAAAAAAAAACCCAAAACCTGAGGATATTTCTGAAATCAAAATAAAGAGCCAGAATTTGGGTACAGATACCTCAAGAAGCAGAGAATAACACGAAATAAAGAGCATGCCAACTACATCTGCAACCTAATTCCGAATCAGTGCTGTCATGATGTAGCCTGACCACTTCTATTTCTAATTCATCCAACATAATTTATTGATCTCCATGCAAAGCTGTATGTGTTCAAAAACAGAGGTATCATTACTGACATTCAAAACCTAAGTACACTTCTACCCCTACAGACATAAAACATTCAACTGAATAAATACCTGAGTAATCTGATCTAATTGGATCTGCATTGAGTAGCGGCTAGATTAAATGATCTCCTGAGCTTCATCCATGCTAAATTATTCAGTGATTCTAAGCCAATGTATCTCACTCTAATTGTGTGAGGTCTTTGTCCTCCTACATACTACCACTGTACAAAAACTCTCACAAATAGCAGAAAGTGGTAAAATGTAATCACATATATAAGAAAGACACCAGATCTTTACTTCTGGTCTAACCCGAAGAACATCAGAAGATTATTTTTTCTTACTCTTCATCTCAAAACACATTCAGAGAAAGTAGAAAGCTTCTATATACTGCATACTATTAAGAGAGAAGCAGATTATTTCAGTTGTGCTGTAGAGCACTCTTAACAGTTCACATTTTCAGCTCTCTCCTTAGTTCCATTAAATGAAGAAAAGTGAACTCCATTCATCAATGACAGTGATGCAGAAATCTTCCAGAAAGCTCACAGAGCATAAAATATATGCAACAAGGAAGGCACATACTCTGGGCACTGTAATTAGTTTTGTTCATAAAAAAGCTTAACAACTTTGCCCTTGCTATAAAAAAATAGTTTTTACAAAAGTCATAAATATTTTCTCATCACTCAGAAGCAACAATACTTCTGTTAATTACATCTCATGCCAATTATAAAACTTTTCTTAAGTTGAAAGGAAATTTTCAGGGTTTGGGTTTTTTTCCAATCAAACCCAACTGCACAGATGAGGCATCTGAAAAAAAAAAAAATTGCAGATAAAACATTCTAATGTAATTGTTTTGATCTCTATAAAACACTAAACTCCTGCTTTCAGTTTATGCTACCTGAGATGATTAAGGAGAGGTTGTAGTCTCTCATCAGACTGTACAGAAGGCAGCGATCGCGCCGTCAGCTGAAAGAAAAAAATTCAATTAATAAAATATTTGCTTCAACAAATCACAGCACAAAGCGAGAATGAAGTAACAAACCACCCCGCGTGTGGTGCTATTGAGTAAGACATGCTCTTCTCCCAGTCTTCCAGAATCTGTACTTGGCAGAAATATTTATAAGTTAAAAGTCAAAGAGAGAAAAATATTTTTCCTAAAATGACAATGTTATTTTAATAAAATATCAAGACATTACTTTAAGGAGTATACTTTTTCCAAACACATGTGAGTTATATGTCATATTTACCTAGACAGCCTTCTAGCACACAAATACAATTCAGTAAGCCATACTATATGCAATTTACATTAGTATAGAAAAACTTACATAATATTTAGCTTTATATGATTTTTATATTCCCATGCCTATGTACATAGTTGTTTTTTTTTAAATGGGAATAATCCATACTTTATAGTTTAACTCTGCTGAGCAGGTACTTTTTTCTTGTACCTGTTTCATATGACTAGTTAAAATAAACTTTTCTCTGAAAACAATAAATCTAACAGTCCATAAGTACATGTCACACTACTGCAGAATAAAACATTGGTGTAACCAATGTAAAATAATTGTAACAATCAGTGTAAATTGGTTAATACCAATCCTATTTGTTCAAGTATGAATGATTATACTCTTATCTTTAATGAACAGAGCTAAAGAAATGACAGGTGCTCGTATTCTAATCCAAAACGCAGCATTAATCTAAGCTGACTTATGAACATTTTCAAATATTCCACATAGTCTCAACTCAATGACATATACCAAATATAAGTAAGAGTTAATGCTTAAGTATGTTATTTCATAGCAGAAAAGGGACATTCACATTACACAAAACCACTAGTAGCTTCAGTAACATGCAGTTTTTAACTCCTTTTTTTCAAATTTATATGAGTTTACAATGACCACAATGATTTAATTCTAAATACACTCTTGATACAGACCACTTCCCATAGGGACCCAAGTTCACGAAGCAGAAAAAGATTCCAAAAAAATCTACCAAATTAGATAACATAATATTGTTGCCTTAAAATTTAACTATGGCAGCAGGACCTCCATGCTAAGGATTGTGGCTTGGTGCTTTCAGGTAACATACCAAAAATTAGCTTATATAAACATTAAATTGATGCTAGTGTTTTCAAACAGCTAAGAATTTTAAGTCATTTTTTCTAAAAGAAAAAGATAATCCCAATTACAGAATCCAAGCTGAGATTCTGTAAACTTCAGTCACTCTGAACTGAAATTTAGATAAATTCCTTCAAGCACTGTCATCATTATATGGTACTCAACATAAATCATCTTACCAGAAAAAAAGGCAAAAGCATGGTATTTGGTATTTCAGATGACAAATCATAGAATGCGTTGAGTTGGAAAGGTCCTTTAAAGGTCACCTAGACCAAGGCCTTGGCAGTGCGCAGAAACATCCTGCAGTAGAACAGGTCACTTGGAACCGCATCATACCTAACCTTGAATGTCTCTACCACTTGGAACCTCATCATACCTAACCTTGAATGTCTCTACCACTTCTCTTGGCAACCTGTTCCATTGTCTCACCACTCTCATGGTGAAGAACCTCTCCCTAATGTCTAATCTAAATCTCTAATTTAAAACCATTGACCCTCATCCCATCACTACGTGCCCTGGCAAACAGTCCCTCCCCAGCCCCTATCAGGTACTTCAAATACATCAAAATCTTGTCAAGTAAGAAGCACTGATAGCTCCAAACTGGAACAGTTTAATTTACACAAAGCATAAATCACTGTTGATTTATAATGCTACATACCAAAAACACAAGGACAGGGACTACACACTCAAACAGCACATGCATAAAAAGCTATACAAATGGTCTGATCTGTTCGTACCTTGTTGGTTGACTTCATGCACAACTAGCCACAAACTGGTCTCTCCAGAGTTTGCTTCTCAAAGTTGTGACTTTCCCTCTAGAGGCTCGTTTGGCCTTTGCCCGCCAAACCCTCTGCTCTCAACCAGCATCGTGCTCCAAGGCCTATGGGATCTGGCTCTCAGGCCTCTGACACTACCCACCAGTTACTCAGGACTGAAATTCTCCAGCAACTCACAGAGAGAACCCTCAATCAGGAAAATTATTAGGAATAGTGTTTAAGTTCCTTATTAAGTTATTATGTTACTATAGTGATAAAGCACCGGGCATAATACTATCAGTAGATTCCTTATGTTCCCTTTCCCTGCCTTTGGCTCTTGCATTAGATGCTCCATAATAATAAAAAATGCCACAACCCTCCTCAAATATTCCATAATATGTTAGCATTTTTTCCATGAGAAACATGACAATCTTGTTTCCCTCAGGGGTCTGAGATGCTCCTTCAATGGTCTATCAACCAAGAATGATATCTTCTTAATCATCACACTTTCTTTACAGTCTGTGTTTAATTTATCACCTGTCCTGTCTTTAGTGCTTAGGTACCATTAAACAGACATGTCTGTGTAAGAGATCATGTGCACAAATAAGGATGCTGTAAAGAGGCAAATACTGTACTCCATACACACATGCTAAAGACTGCCTGTGTCTCTAGAGCCATGACACAACTGATTGAGTAAAAATCACCACTGTGTTATAAGCTGCAATATAAGCTGCAGATTTAATCCCTCACTCAATTGGATTGTCTCTGTCACCTCTTTCTACTACTTTCCTACCTAATCACATAACCTTTGCGTTTTACAATTAACAACTTAGCCCATCTTACTACATTTGATGGAGAAAATAATCTGAAAGACACCAAGTTCTAGTAAGTTTCACAAGAAAACATTAAGCAAGATACTTCTCTCCCTGAAAGCAAAACACTACCAAAAATAAAGATAAAAACCTCACTCAGCAGCAGATACTTCAAAAGAAAATACACGTCAATTAGAAAAGAGTTTTCAAGTTTTCAGTTTGCTATATTTTAAAGTAACCAAACAACAAAATAACCACAGGAAAGTAGCTTCCTGCGCTTAAGTAACAACGTAATTTTTAAGAGCAGTAGACAGAACTTCTTACTAGTAACTGAGGTGCGTCTACTACTTTTCAGGACAGATTTCAATAACAGGACACTAGCAAAATATCAGAGGACCATAATTCTCACCAGCCTGTATTTTTTTCTCACTGCTGATCATTTGAAGAAAATTTGAAAGATGATCCTATTACCTAATGCACCTAAATGAAATAATTGGCCACCAAACAAGAAAACACACATAATGACTGCAGTACAAGGGTCGAAGATTGAGTCCAGCAACCAAAAGCACAGAGGACTGAAAGATAGAAGTGACTTTTTGAAGCAATTTGAATATGCAAAAAAATACCCAACCTAAAGAAGTGCCAAATGAGGTATTGTCACTGCATTTCAGCAGAGAAGCTACTTTACAATAATGTCTTCAAATACAGAGTCTTTTTTCAAATAAAAGCATTTATGAAGCACATCGTCCCCAAGCATTAGTCTTTGCTTTTTCTACAGCAAGCTCAGCATACTGTTAGGAAGAACCTAAAAGTAAACATCCTTTGTATTCTTCGTATGATTTTAGCTTTCTTCAGACAACAGCTTATACTCCACTGGAAGCCATGAAAATATACTATACAATAGGTACTGGCCAAGTACGTGATAGCAACAGACAGCAGAAGTTCGGTTCCTTCTGAATTACAGCAGTTCACCACCCTAGGGGCAGAGGAAAAAGAGGATGTAATTACTATTGGCAGAGGATGAGAGGCTGTAATTACTAGTTCAAGTATTGATATAAGCTAAAGAACTCCTGCTGCTAGCATTGAATCTGTTTCACAATGGCAGCTGAGCAATTGTAAAGCCCAAAGGATCTATGCTGCTCACAACTACTTGTAGCATGCTCTCATGACAGTAAATAACCTGTGCAGGGCGCTACTTTCTACATAGTTAAGAAAAAACATTGTAAGATATAGCATTAGGAAAAACAAGGTCTAAACACAAACTAGAAGTGACTAGCACAAATATGAATCAATCTTGTTCTAGATAGTTTAACAACACAGCAATAGCAAATATTACAAATAATCAAGTGCTACTAATAATCAACTCACTAATTCCTCTTCAGATTGGTTTGGCATAATCAATCAGTTTGTTATGGCAAACAACTGGCATAACAAAAGAAGGACCCAGCAATCTTCTCACTAGACTGTAACCACATCTGTCAAGTGTAACTTCTTTTAAAATATTCATTAAATGCTCAATTTCTTGAAACACACTGATCTCAAGTCCCGCTAAGCATATCTCCTATAGCAATCAAAAAGTTCTAACATCCCTATGACCATAAAAAGATAACACATCTGCAGAGTTCTTTTAAAATATTAATTTTCCTTTTTACAACCTTTTCTCTAATCATAGAATAGTTT
>VZTY01033525.1:0-11456 GCA_013400935.1 Turnix velox
TCCCCGCGGCTGTGGCTCGGGGGCTGCGGGCTCTGCCGCAGCTCTTACTTGGATGGGGACGGCGTTGCGCTCCGTGCCGGCCCCCTGCGCGCTCATCCAGCGGTGTGTGCATCGCCTCCTCCCCGGCGGGACTGGGCTTCCTCCGCCAACCCCAACCCCCCCCGCCCCAGGCTTCTCTGGATGGTTATTCACGGAAGAAAATCAAATTTCAAATAAAATAATTTTTTTCAAATTAAAAAAAAAAAAAGAAAAAGAAAATAAAAAAGGGGGAGGGCAGAAATAAAAAGTCCCGTGGGAACCGCCCTCCCCCCTGGACCGGGGCTGCGGCTCCTCCGGCAGAGCGGCGGCGGCAGGGCTGGCGGCAGCCCCGGTGGGCAGCTCCGTCCGTGCCCGCCTCCGTCCGTCGCTGTGTGTGAGGATGTGCAAGGGAAGCGCAGCGCAGGCACGGCCCCTTCCCACACCCCCCCCTTCCCGCTGCCTCCGCCTCTCGCCGCCACCACGGGGAGGTGGAGCTCCGGCTCGTTATCAGATCCCGGGGCCCAGCCGGACCGGGACGAGTGGACATCGGTAACCGGCCGAGCTCAGGGCTGCGGGCATCGCAGCACGGGAGGAGAAAGGCGGGGAAGGAGGGGTGCCTGCGGCTCGCGGGGACCCCCTGACTTCAGGGACCCCTTCGCTCACGTGCGGGTCAGGTCTCCCCTTTCGCACGGCTCCCAGTGCTCTAATTCATTCCTTCGCTCATTCATTTATTTTCACGCCCGATTAAAAGAAATCTTTGCATCCCCCGCGGCTCCCGCCTGCCAAAAGGAGGCCCGGCTGGCAGCGAACCCCCGCTGGGCTGAGGCGAGGACCCCTCCGTGCGAGCAAGCCCATGGCGGAGGGGGCTGTGCTCGGGCATCCTCGGCTCATCCCCGAGCCAAGGCTGGCTCCTGGCAGAGCCACAAGCCGATGGCTCTGGCAGCCCTGCCCGTGCGAGGCGGCAGATCCAGGAAAAGCCACTGTCCCCTCCCGCCACACCTGGGTGAATCACGCTTGTATCGCATGACGTGGAGAGCAGAGAGCGCCTTCGTAAACCCTCACACCTCAGCCGGCTCCCCCCGAGGGACCTCGGATGTCCGAGCACATGTGCCGTGGGGGGACTGGGGACAGAGTGCCCCGGGGGTGTCCCTTCCTTCTGCTCCCGGGAGGAGACCGGAGCTTCCCTCCAGCCGCGCTCCCAGCAGGAGGTGCTGCGGCTGGATCTCAGCTCCCTGCCAGGGGCCGGGTACCCCCGAGCAAGCAGCACCCTCCTCCTCGGTGGGTTACGGAGGGGAATTTCTCGGCAGGATGGCGGAGAGTCCTTTCCGCTCGGTGGCCGCAGCGGCAGGACGGGAGCGCCGCTTCCCGCGGAGCTGCTGCCGACCTGTTGCTCCCTCCGCCTCCCTCAGCTCGGCTGGGCTGACATGACTGCACCATCTAGAGGCTGCGCTGACCTGCTCGGAGGAGCCTTGGCTTCGGTTCACCCCAAATCCTCCACCCTCAGCTTCCCCCACACACTCCCCTCTATCCTCCACAAGAAGGGAGCTTAGCTCCTGGCGTGATTTCTTCCTAGGGCTGGAGAGTCATCTCTTACTCTCCTCCCAGACTTCCCTCTCGTAGGGGCATCTCTCCCCCTGCAGAGCCGTCGGCTTCTTCCTATCTGTGTGTCGTTTGGTTGTTGGTTTTCTTTTCTTTTTATAATTTTTTTTTAATTTTTATTTTCTGAGCGTCAATTCTCATTAAGCCAATTCATCGGAAGACGTGAAAGGAAAACGCGGTGAAGCCCACCGTGGAAGGGCAGGGAAAGGAGCTGTGGGATCTGTCAGGGTTTTACCCTGCTGATCCAGCATGAGCTAGGGGGGTCTGGGAAGGGAGAGGGGAATGAAGCTCCCTGGAGAGAAGGCGAGATCGAATTTTTGAGTCACTGGCAGCCCTCTTTGCAGGGGCGTGGGTGGATTGCTGCAGCAAAGGGGACAACCCAGAAAGTGAACCCGCAGGTCCGAGGCTGGAGAGCCTGCTGAGGACTAAAGGTTTGCATTTCACAATAGGCACAGGGGTTCGATGGACGGGAGCCACTGGGCAACCTGTGCACGCAAGCACTTTGCTAGATGCCACCTTGTTTGCTGGGGGCTGGTGCTGGTTATCTGTCTGCAGCATCTGCTCAGGGGTGTTCCTTAGACACAGGTCCAGACTGTAAGACCATGATGGGAAAACGTGTCCCACCTTCAGGAGCCACCTCTCTTCAGCCTGGCAGCAGTAATTAGCTCGTCTCCGCCTTCTTCCTCTGCCGTCTGCCTTTGGAAGTGGGCAGGCTCCTCCCCGAGCGCTCCTTGCCCTCTGACAGCAAGGAAAAGCCCCATGTTGACATTGCCCCTCCTTGTCCTTCCTTCTCTTGGGCATCAGAGCGTGGGTCACCACTCCTCACCTTGCCTTCCTCATTTCCCAAAAAGCAGGGCCAGTTTAAGCAATGGGAAACCACTAAACTGCTGCTTTGGCTATATCATGAGACCCTCCAGATCCTTCCTACCCCTTAATCCCCTGAAGGTGCTGGCTTGCCCCGTGCTGGAATGCCCCAGTGCCACAAAGACAGCTGCATCCCAATGCTGGTGGAGCTCTATCAGAAGAACAAAGCCTGCGAGGGAAGAGCATCCAGCTAAATCTCTGGGGAAAGTGAGAAGAAAGGAAAACACGTCGAGCAAATGAACCTTACAAAAGAATAAATACCCCCTCCCCAACACACACATGCTGCAACCTGGCTGCCGTCTGCCTCAAGGAGTTCAAAGGCTCTTCTGTTCTCTCTCTCTCATCAGCTCTAGGCTCCGCAGGAGAAGCAGCAGCGAGGATTTGGGCAGCAAAATGCTAATAACACAGATGTTCTGACAATTTGCTTGTTTCCACAATTAAAAACAAAAAGATCCTCAAAAATCCAACTGCAAGGAAATGAGCACATTAAAGAACTTCTCCTCCGCTCGCCTGCTGCCTGGTGAAGGGTGGCAGGAGGAAGGGACTGGATGCAGAGCTCCATCCGGAGCAGGAGTGGGATGCTGCAGGAGAGGTGGAGTCCTCAGATGAGCACCAGGCTGGAGATGCAGCTCCAAGCAGTGGATGGCCGACCTCCAAGCCAACACCAACAGAGGGACTGGATGGCTGGGATGGTCAGTGCCTGTCTGGCCTGTGGGATGCCTGCTGATGAATTACTGGGAGATTGTTTTTATTACTGATTTTAACTCTTTTTTTTTTTTTTAACCTTGTTTTTCTCTCGGCTGCACTTTCACTCACTCATTAATTTTGGTATTTTTCTCACGGTATATAACCCCTGTCACGGCTGCCATGGCAACAGGAGGGAATGTGCTCAGCGCTAAAATATCCTCTCAAAAATAACAAAAATAAGACAACAGAGGCAGCTTCTGTGGGCTGCTGCAAATGCAGATCTGCCCGGGCTTTGTGGAGGATGGAGGATGAAAGATCCTGCAAGCTGGGGAAGCCCAAGACCTCTCATCCTCCCCTAGTGCTCAGCCCAACCTCCCATCTCCAGGTCACAAGGGCTCCGTGCTGGAAACTCCTCCCAGGACAGACCCTTAGGGCTGAAGACCACAGACCTACCTCCAAAACTCATACCTTTTCCACCTTCCCTGCAAATGAGGAGGAAACATTGGTGTGAGTTAGCAGAAGGAGGGGAAGGTATTACTGAAAGGGGTTTGCTGGTCTCTGGTGGGTTCTCAGTCCACACGTGGATCCCTGAGTGGATGTGAGTGATGATGTGAGGTCTCAAAATCAAAGAGGTGGAGCCAGTGAGGTGGTAAGGATGGTGGAGCTCCTCACACAAATCTGTTGTCTTTTTCTGACAGGGTTACCACTGAGCTGGTTGTGAAAGCTGTGTTGATACAGCAGACTCACATCTCTCCCAGGCATTTGACTTACTTCCACCTCACATTTTGATTAAAACTTGCATTAGAAAGAATTAACAGGGCACATACTAGATGGATTAAAAATGCTTCCCTGGCAGATCTCAGAGGTAGCTGGTAATAGGTAGATATCAGTAAGTAGAGGTATTTCTACCTCCCTCCTCCCAGGGAACCCTTCTTTGTCCACTGCTATTAAACATTTTTATCAATGATGGAGATGAAGACATGAAATCTTTGCTGGTAAAGCTTGAAAATGACACTGAGATAAAAAGAATCAAGGATGATTTCATGCAGAAATCACCCCTGTTAAACGGTCAGGGTACATTTGAATACAGATAACTGCAGGAATATATCTGGAAATGAAGCTTGCATGTTGAGCCTGCAGGCTAGATCTTGGAAAGCAGCAGCTCTAGGCATGCCTGTACAGAGAGGAGATATCAGCCCTGGCTATTAACCAGCAACCAGGGGAACTCATTTGAAGACCTCCCAGGAGTACCTGCCTCACCCAGCAATGCAGGTTTATCTGAGGAAGAGGAATTAGGAATCAGCAGGAATGGGTATCCCAAAATGAACTGGTGATCCCTGTTGCAGGTGCCAGAAGAGGAGAGATGGTGAAAATCCCATTGCTGGAGTACTGTGTCTGGCATCCATACTTGGAGGAAGGCAGGGAAATGCCAAGAAAACTTGAAGGAACACTCCAGACCAAATTGCAGGACAGAAAGCCAAGCCTAATGATGTGATGCTTGCTAAAAAGTATGCTGTCAGGTGACCTGAGGACCCAGCCCGTGTCCTCCCACATGTAAAAAAAATAGTGGGGAACCTTTAAATCCCACAGAATTGTTTCAAAAGTGCAGGGCTGGAGCTCAAGAGAGGCAGATTCAGTCTTGAATTGAAAGCCAGTGTCCTAGTGGTGAAAGTGTTTGAAGGTTGGAAGAGCTTTTCTCAGGGAGAGGATGGGCTCACAGCACTGCTCAAGCTTTTGAAAGGAGATTAGATCTCTTTCTTTAAAAGAAACCATTTAATCCACCTTCTAGAAGCAACTCTGAGGCTGATGTGTGAATGGGCTGAGGTGACTGACCTCCCCTGGCTCCACAGGAGCCAAATTGTCCACCTTATCCCCTCCCTTCACAGGAAGTTGAGAACAGATTGTCTGCTGTGCCCTGCAATTGTTCAAGCAATGATTAATCAATCTCTTGCTTCAGGGTTCAGATGGACTTTTGCAGAAGGTTTCTCCAATCTCCACCCATCCTCTGCAACACCAGAGTTTCTTCAAGCAGAAACAGCAGAGCTCCAAAAATGAAACCCTGCTGGCAAGCTGAGTTTTGTGTTCAAAGCTTGAGCTGGTCTTGGGATTCAGACTTGAGGAGTTTTCTAGAGATTCTCAAAATATTGTAAGCCCGTGGAGATGTTCAGCTTCCCAAGGCTGGCAGTCACCCTCAAGGGACATCTCCTGCTGCTCCCAGAACCATGTAGATGACTTGGATCTCCATCCTCTCCTCTACCACTGCTACTCTGTTTATTCCACTTCAAGTTCCAGTTCTTGCTCATGGGGCTTAGCATGGGGATTCTTGGGTCGGAATCATCAAATATATTTGGCTGGAAGGGACCTTCAAAAGCCATCAAGTCCAACTCTCCTGCAGTCAGCATGGATGTCTTGCACTAGAGCAGGTTGCTCAGAGCTCCATCAAGCTTGGCCTTGAATGTCTCCAGGGATGGACCTCTCTGGGCAACCTGTTCCAGTGTCTCATTCACCTTCATGGTGAAGAATTTTCCTACATTGCTCTAGTTTAAAAATATTGCTCCATGCCCTGGCAAACAGTTCCTCCCCAGCTTTCCTGTAGCCCTTTCAAGTACTAGTAGATGACTGTAAGATCTCCCTGGAGCCTTCTCCAGTTTGAACAACCCCAACTACCTCAGCCTTTCTTCAGGGTCTGTCAGAGCTGCCCCAAAGGAGCAGGAAGAGAGAAGCTCTCTGAAACCACACCTTTGTAAAGAATCAAATGAATCTACCACATCCCTGTTGCTTTCTAATTTGGCCTCACCTCCTCTGGGGGAACTGCTATTCATACCTCCCCACAAAGAGAATTACACCCATTTCCTGCTTTTGTTAGGGTCCAATGAGCTTGTAGGCTCACCACCTGCCAGCCTCCAGCTGCTGCTTGGAGATGGTCCATCCCTGAAGACAGTCTCTGCAAGCAGGATCCAGAGAAAGGAAGTTTCCACATCCTTCAGACAGGAACTGTTGGCTGTCAGAGAAGCTGTGACCTCTCCATGTAAGATCCTGCCTTTTGTCTGTAGTCTAAGGGAAGCAGGAGGAGGAAACTTGGTGTGAGAAGACCACATCAGACCTGCTGTGTCCAAAGTGGCTGACATGGGGGACAGGAGACTCAACAGTGGGAAACTTGTCTCACTCTCTGACTTGGCCACAGAGTCTGGGCTGAGGAGGAGAGGAGCTGTGCTAGCTATGGAGAAAGGCTGGATTCCTTGCTCCTGGCAGCACAGACACATCTTGGTGAGCCTTGGCCAGCCTGTCAAGATGTTTCTGCAGCTCTTGGAACTGCATCAGGGACAGTCACATGGCAGGGAGGGTGCTGTGCACTGACCATGGGGCACAGTGAGGGTAGAAAAGCCATGCACATGGACAACAGAAGCTGGAGACCTCAGGGTTAGCAGGAGATATCAGAGACAGACTGTGAAGTGGAGGCCCAAGGCAAGGTTGGGAGATGAAGACAGCAAGAGAGAAAGGGAGATTGAGGACAGGGACCCCAAGGCAACATGGACATTAGCAGGATAGAAAAGAGTTCACTGTGGATATGAGCAGGTAGCCCTGGCACTGGGACTTAAGGATGGAGGAGACCAGGGCTGGAGATGGAAAGGAAAGAGGCCATGATGGCAACATCTGGTGGGAGGCCAGTATGCAGCCCTGTGGGGCTGACATGTGCCCTCCATGCACCAGCAAGCCAGGAAGGGGCTGGGGTGGGAGGTGACAACATTGGACCTGCATGACCTTTGCAGTCGCTGGGCAGAGCTTGGAGATTTGTGTTTGCTCTGAGGGGGGTGATGTTGTGCCTTTATCTCTGCTCTTTGTTTGCTCTGCAATATCCCTGAGCAAAATCCAGATTCAGTGGAGTGGGACTGCAAGGGGAATAAACTGCTAAACAAGGGACAAACAGGCTGGGCTCTGCTGAAGAAGTCTGACCAAGAGCTTCTTGCATGAGATGTGGCTCCCAGCAGTTGGAGCCCTGGATATGAGGACTGGCCACGACACACCTGATCCAGTCCTATGCAGAAATAGCATATCCCTAGGGGAGAGAATGTGCCAAAAAATGCTCTGCAGGTTTGGAGTGTGGGATCTTCATGTCATGTGAGGATGATGGAAGTGCCAGGCTGCCTGTGCTGGTGTAGACAATGAAGTGGTGGCACACTGGGGATGGGATACCTGTGGTTGACCATTGCTTTGCTCCATACCAGGACCAAACATTTATGATTTCTGCTTGTGACCAGTTGCCAGAAGTAGCACTGAATGTTTGTCCTGCTTCTCCTTATCCCTCAACATCATCACCCCAGAGTGGGATCCATTGTAGGTCTTTGTCCTTCTTTCCCCTTGACAAAGGACTTCTGTTCCCAAAGTCCAGGAGATACACTGGCCTGTGCAGCATCATCTCAACTGGTTTTCTTGGTGCCCTGCAGCTCAGGGTGTTCTCCCTGCAAGCAGGCCTGTGCTGGTGAGTCCCAAGAGCTGTAGGAGCAGGTGGCAAAACAACTTCAGGGCAGGCTGGTGAGGAGCTGTGAGCAAAATGTGTCCAGAGAGAGTAGACTTTGCCCATCCTGGTAAACAAACAGCATCATTTGCTCCAAAGCTCTAACTGACTCAGTCCTCTGTTTCTCTTGCTAACAGACATAACCTGCAGGGCCATGAACTTTTGTATATTTATTTTAGGACAAAAGCATTAAAGGGAAAATATCAAACACCAATCTCCATGCATACTGGCTTCATAGATTCTCTGCTCCCCAGGGCACTTTGGTGGGTACAGCCTGTGCTGGTGAGTCCCAGAGCACATAAGCATATCTGCATTGTGGGTGGTCCCTCAATGTTCATCAAGCATCTCAAAGTAGAGCAGGCAGTTTCCTCCAGGAGGTGAGGTTGTCTTTACACCTGTTTGCTGCACAGGGACTTATTTTTCCCTTACAATTGGACCTTGTGGGTTTCTTGAGGTTTTATTGTGTGGGGTGCCCTTTGAACATCTGTATTACCTCCACATGATCCTCTACAATGCTCCTTTGTTGGTTGCCTTTCATGGAACACAATAGCCAGCACACAGTCAGTTAGAAACAACTGTTGGTGGGGCTCATCTGAGGAGGTGAAGCTTCAGGTGGCTCCCTTGGTTTCAAGCCTGCTGAGATCACTGAACTGCCCACTTTGGGGTGGCTGAGGACCAATGGCTGAGTCTGGTGTTCACTGGCAGCCCACTGTCCCACCAGGAGTTCCAGCTCCAGCAGCAATCACTTGTGCTTGCAAACAGCCTTATTTCTTCACCAGAGGAAACTCTTCAAAGTCACCCAAATACTTTGATTTGGGTAAGGTTCTCATTCCTGTGAAGATAAGGAAAGCTCCCCTGGCACACTGCAAAGGCCCCCAAGAGGCAGAGTCAGCATGCATGTGAGCAAGAAAGGGGATGAGAGACCAAGGCAGGCAAACAAACCCATGGCCACTGCCTGCTACAAGACAGGTCCTGCACATCTGGACTCAGATCCTGCCCTCTGCAAGGGTGACCCAGATATAGGCTGATGTAGCCCTTGGGAAATGGAGTGGCCACCTCCAGGCAGTTAGGATGATGGTGGGATAACTCCTGCACGGGGTCTGAGAGTGAACAGCATGCCCTGTATTGCAGGGGGTGACAGCATTGTGGCCCAGCTGCTCCACCCAGCTGTTGGCTCTGGTGCCCAAGGGCTTGTTTTGGAAGAGGGAGGAGTGTTTGTGTGAATTTTCTAGGTGTGAATTGTCAAAGTCCAAAAGGGACAGACTCTGATGGGCTGAGAGCAAGGTGTGAAAAGCCACTGTGAGACTGGAAAGAATAGGGACCAGGTTCTCAGGGCAGTCCTTGGGGAATGACAGGGAGAGTCATCATCATGGGGGAACATTCTTCCAACCTTGTCGTGACTCAGAGTAATCAAGGCTTTGGTCAAAGAATGCTTTGATCTGCAGGATCTAGGGGCAAAGAAGTGAAAGCAACCTTAGTGTCTAGGTCTTCTCTGTAGCAAGAATTAAAACTAATGTTCTTAGACAACTTGGAAGGGAGGTTTAGATAGTGAGATTCCCATCCACTGGCAAAACCACTATGACCCAGCCAACAGGGAGCAAGGAAAGCCTTTGGAAATCAAGAAATTCCAAGCCTAAGTGTAGAGATGACTCTATGAGTCCAAGGAATGTCACAGAGACCTACAGCCTTTGGTAAGAGCTGGAGGCAGGTGAATTTGGGTCTGTATGGCAAGAAACTGTGGTCTCTCTCACACAAGAAATTCAGTGGTGCTGCTGTGCATGAGATGTGAAAGCAATGCAAGTGGAGCCAGGCATGAGAAGTGGAGTTAGACAGCCTCTGGGGTCAGTTAGATAGATGTTTTTCAAGCAAAGGAGGAGATGAGCACAGAAAGGAAAAACAATGGAGAGTGTTGGTCTGGGTCACAGCGAGGCATTTGGAGTGAACCTGATCACATTTAATTTTGCTCACAAAATTAAATCTCTTGGCTTGATTAGAGCAGTGTCACTCCTGGACCTGAAGTGGGCTGAAGAGCTTCAGGCAGAGGGCACTGAAGTGGTGTGGGGAGCTGGCTGGGCCTTCATGAGTGATAGAGAGGGTGAAAGGGGCAGATGGTGTCAGTAGGATGCTCCATGGTGGGAGAGGAAGGGAGGATGCAGGGCTCAACAAGCACACAGGCTGCTGAAATAAAGGTGGGAAGGGGACCCTGTGCTCCCCCCCACTTCTCTGGTCCTGCAGGGGCTCCCCTGTGTTTCAGAGCCTGTCAAGCTGAAGCAAGGCTGGTCCCAGGTGAAATCTCAGCTGATGGACTTTGCAGAAAACTCAGATCCATTTGGTGTGACCCCACAGAGAGTTGCAACTACAGAAAGTGTAAGAGACACAGGGAGTACAGAGCAGCTGGAACATCATTGCTCTAGCACCTCAGCCCTGCAGGGACACTTGTACTAGAACCCCTGGTGATGTCCTTGGTGGTGATCACTTTCTGGTTCTTCCTGGGGATGCCTGAGAGAGTGCAAGTCCCTCATTAAACACCAGACAGCCCCATCAAACACCAGACAGCCCCTGAGCTGCCTGCAGGGGCAGTTTTAACTGGGTTGAAGGGGCACTTCCCAAACTGGGGAACACGTTCCTCTGCCCTGCTCTTCTTTTTCTCTTTGTGACTCCACACCAGCAGCATCAGCATCCCATGAGGCATCAGACAGACCCTGTTCTAAGTGGGTGCAGTTAAATCAGGTGCACTGCTGAGCTTGGGGGTGACACTGGTGGAGCAAGAGAGAGGGCAGGGTTAGGAGAAAGTGAACTGGAGAGATTCTGGGAGTGCTGGAAGGAGCACAGGAGAGCCTGGGAGACCTGTCCTACTTTTGTAAAAGTTAAGAGAAGGAAGTGGGGGGGGTCCCTCCTGATTTCTTGTCGTGGGGCCCCTTGGCATATGCTGTGGGAAGCTGCAGTGGGGATTGCCAGATCAGTGTCCCTCTAGACCTGTGGTCTCTGTGGTGCCCCAAGCAAATGCTCTAGAGAGAGGTGCAGGGATGCCTCAGGGTACAAAGCAGGCACAGGAGGCCCTTGAGGGAGGTTTTTGCTCTTTTTTTCTCACCAGAAAAGCCCAAGGCATAAATGTTCATCTGTGCTGGCTGCTGCCTGCCCACATCCCCCCACTTCATAAGAAGGAAGGGCTCAGGAGGGCCAGTTTTGGGGCACAGTCAAGTTCCAAAGGACTGGAGCAGGCAGAGGGAGTTTGAGCATCAGGACTTCTGCTGATGGGTCCCTGGAGCCTGAGGTCCCTTGCAGGCAGCTTTGTCACAAAAAGTACTGTAGAAAAGTCTTTTTCCGATTTTTTTTTGTCTGATTATTTATTCTTTTTTCAGTCTGAATCAGGTATTTTAAAACTCCGTGGACTTTTCTGTGCCCCTCCACCTATTCAGGAAAGTGGGAGGAGAGGAAGTGATAAAACAGATCACATAATACATTTTTGTTCTTGCAATCCTATTGTTAGCACTAAAAAAAAAATATAAGCCAAAATGGAATCAATGGAAGGAAGCATGCCAAATCCCTGCTGGTAAAACCAGCCCAAACTCAGAGACACCCTGGCTGGTTGGTCATTTGGGTGTTCAGTTTATGTTCTTTACATTTTCTGAGGAAATAAAATTACTTCAAACCTCATCTGATCCCAGTGACAGGGTTGAGCTCTGGAGGATTTACCTCTCTTGATGCACCCCCAGAATCAGTGGTTGGGTGTGAAGGGGTGCAAAAGGTGCCCCAAAAGAGGGAAAAAAAA
>VZTY01033527.1:4629-18815 GCA_013400935.1 Turnix velox
GGTTGCCCAGAGAGGTTGTGGATGCCCCCTCCATCCCTGGAGGTGTTTAAGGCCAGGCTGGATGAGGCATTGAGCAACCTGGTGTAGTGGGAGGAGCTCCTGCCCGTGGCAGGGGGGTTGGAGCTAGGGGATCTTTGAGGTCACTTCCAACACAAACCATTCTATGATATAATTTTCTTTATTTTCTGCTGTTTATTTATATAAACAATGAATTGTGTTCCTTGTGGGGTCCATGTGTGAATGGGGAGGTTTCCACAGATGCACTCCCCTTCCATCAGAAAAATGCACTTTGACTGGTGCTGGGGTTGGCTTTGGCACTAATTACACACTGAGTCACTAATGAGCTGTTGCCTCAGGAACTTCTTCCCATGCCTTAACTTTTTCCTCCACCTTCTCAAACTTTCCCCCATTACTGGTTCTGATGCTTAAGCAAAAATAAAAATAGGCCTCTCGTAAAGATAGGGCGTGGGGAGAAGTGAAGGTTTGAGACTCTGGGGCTCTTGGAACTCTAATATTTGAAGTGAAAGCTCTCAGATTTAGCTCTCAGTGTCATGTTAGGCTTCCTGGGTGATTTTCTGATTAATTTTTTTTTTTTTTACGGTGAACATTCTTTCTTTGTCCCTGAAGGCTAATGGAGAGACAAAATCCTTCCCTCAGCAAAACAATGGGTGTAAAAATAGTGAACATCAAAGATGAGGGAGGGATGTGGCTTGCCCACAGTGCTCATTGCTGATGCCATTGTGTGTCAGAATGAAAGAAGTCAGCTATGACTTCACTTTCCTAAAAGTGTGGTTGCTGTGAGTTTGCAGGCTCTGTGTAGTTTGGGGGAGCAGCTTCTGGGGTTTTTGAGTTTCCTGTGACTAAGCAGAGGGACAGAGGGTGTTGGATTCCCCTGCAGTTCATTTCTTTTTCTCCCTGCAGCTCTGGACGGGGCTTTGTAAGGATGCTCAGGAGCTGGTCCAGGGTCCCAGGACACCAAGTTTCCTGCAATCTCCCTGGACTAGCCACTTCTCCTGTTGGTCCCTCCCTTCTGAGGACAGGCAGAAGGAGTTGGGGTGGTTCAGCCTGTAGAAGAGAACGCTCAGGTGGGGACCTCATAGTGGCTTCTCAATACCTGGAGAGGGCTACAGAAAGGCTGGGGTAGGACTTTTGAATAGGATCCAGAATGGCAGGACTAGGAATAATGGAAAGTTAGTGGAAGGCTGGAGAGAAGAAAGAAAGTCTTTGCTGTGAGGGTGAGACACCGGAAGAGGTTGCCCAGAGAGGTTGTGGATGCCCCCTCAATCCCTAGAGGTGTTTAAGGCCAGGCTGGATGAGGCACTGAGCCACCTGGTGTGGTGGGAGGTGTCCCTGCCCATGGCAGTGTGGTTGGAACTAGATGATCTTTAAGGTCCCTCCCAACCCAAACCATTCTCTCTCTCTCTGATTCTTCCTCTTCACAGCACTGTAAGAGCCAAGCACCCCAGTCCCATTAAATTGCTGGTACTGAGAAAGTCCACCATGGACAAACCAGTGGCTTTATCACAGAATGGCCAGGTTTGGAGGGAACTTTGTGCTCCTGGAGCCCAACCATCAACACAGTTCTGAAAAGAACCAACCCTAAACCATCTCTCTGAGCTCTGTGTTTGCCCAGTTCTTAAATTTCTCCAGACATGGGGCCTCAATCCCTGCCCTGAGCATCATCTTCCAGTGCTTGACAACCCTTTCCATGTCAAAAGGTGTCCTAATCTCTGGTCTAAAGTTAGGCTATGTTGCACCTCAGTCCCGTGGAAGCAAAATTGCTTCCTGATATGGTGAGAGCTTCAGAGAGATGGGGAAAACATCCTCTGTGTGAAGGCGAACTCCTTGACAAAGAGCAATAATTGGTGTCAGTCATTTCTCTGTTAATATCTTACTGCAGCTAATTTAGCAAACAGATGGTGGTCCCTATTACTGCATCTGAGCAGGGCTTTTTTCCCTGGGCCAAGTGGTTGCCTCCCCCGTTTTCAATTAGCAGAGCCTGCCAATTACCTGGAGTGGTTTTTCTTTTAATTATGCTGCTATCAAGGCAGGTAGGAGGAGAGAGCTGAGCAGCATGGGAGCATCCTCCTTAAGAAAAAAAACAAAACCAACACACCAACAAAAAAACCCCAAAACAACCCATGAAAACAAACCAAAAAGGGGAGGTTATGTGATGGGGAAAGGAGGAGATGCACCATGGAACAGTGAGCTCTGAGTAGCTTTAAAAAATCCAGCTGATGGGTTGTGGCAGGTTGGGATGCAGTTGAACCAGGCAAGGGTCCTTCAGCTCCCAAGCTGGTTGTCTTCTTGTTTCCTACCTGGAGACATCCAAAGCCAGGCTTGCTGAGGCTCTGAGCAACCTGGTCTAGTGCAGGATGCTCAATGCAGGAGTTGGAGTAGATGGTTGTTGAAGGGCTTTTCCAACCCAATGCATTCTATGCTTCTACTCCAGGTCATAATGAAAAGAGACTTATTTTCATCATTACAGACATCTCATTTTCCCTTTGAGCCCCGTGTTTAAATAATAAGCCATCCCCTTCTCAATTGTTTCCTCAAGCTCCTTGTCCTCTCCAGTTCAGTCTTTTATTGTGTTTCATTTTGATGAGACTGTTTATCTTCCCTTAGTTCTGTTCCCAAACCCATTCTCCTGTCATCCTGGAGGAGGAGAGGGAGGAGATGGAAGAGGCCTTGGGTTTGAGTATAGCCAGTGATGAGGTTGGATCTCCTTTGGGATGGAGATACTAATGTGGTGTCATGAAATATGAGGTCTGTCCTCACTTTGAGTGACTCTGATAATGAGAGAGCACAATTAATCAAGTTCAGCTTGGCAGAGAATGCGTGATTTGAGACAGGATGTGGCTACCAGGGAGCTGCGCCCTTCTGTAGCCTTCTCCCTCTCTGAGAGTCCTAAGCCCTTGCTTTGCTTACTGGAGTAGCTGACTTAGCCTCAAAATAATCAGCCTTTATTCATTAGCACGTTAAATGACTTTAATTAGGGTTTTAGTGCCTCTTCTTGAACCTTTTGACTCAGAAGTTTTCTTGTTGGTCACTTAGAAGTCAAGCCTTTGGTGTGGCATTAGGGCTCTGCAGATCATGCATGGCGCTAGTTAGGGTGATCATGATCGAGGCACGGGGGAATTTCCTTGGGATTAATGACTGTCTGGGAGGAGCTGATGGCCCAAGGTGTAGCCAAGGGCCATTAACACCAGCTGACTATTAATTCTAAAAGAATGCCTCACACCAAGGTCACTGCTGCCATTAGAAGTTGAGGGTAGCCAGGAGATAGGTGTGGGGGGGAGATGAGGGAAGAGGGGAAGGATATGGATTTCCAGAAAATACGATGTTAATGGGTATCTGCAGGAGCCTCCATCCTTCACTGTTCTGTCCAAAGCTTAATTGCCAGGATCGCAGGTGATGGTTTTCTCATCTACTGCCCTTTTTCTGCAGGGGTCTCATATTTTGTCCACTTTAGAGGACACTTAATGCACGTTACGTCTTACTAATGCCTTTTTATTTCTATCGAGTTTCTTTTGCTTAATGGGAAATGCCTGATTTGCCTTTACAACCACTGAAGTTTTTTTGCATAGTTTGCTAAATTTGATCACTTTGGGTGTGTTTTGGTATTTACTGAGAGGGAGTTCAATTGAAATGGCTCTGTGAAGTGGGAAGATGTGACTTGTAGTTTCTGCCCTTAATTCTGAGGGATGGCAGAACATTAAAGCTGTGGTTAAAGGTGTTTATGTACTGCTGGCTACAAGGCATGGTGAGATATTACTTATTTTCACCTTTGCTACTGTATATAATCACAGCTGCCCTGAAATAAGAAAAGAGAGAAGAAATCTGTTGCGGGTTTCATGGAATTTTTGTGCTTTGTCTTTTAGCATACACTTTAAAGCTATTCTGTGCTTGAGGAGCCAACTCTTTTGTTATATTTCTGATGCAGAACCAGAGATCTGCTGGGAATACTATATAAAAATAAAAAAAATTTTAAAAATAAAAAGCAGCTGTATCTGCAGCAGAGAGCTCTCGGTCTGTGTCTGGTGAGGCTGCCAGGATGATATGGAAGCCCTGAGCCAGGTTGATTGCCTTCATCATAGGCTCAATATGAGTTAACTTGTTTTCTCTACCTTGTTCTGTTTTATTTTGTGGCAGCAAATGAAGCTGGTGTGCTGCTGCCTGGCTTTGCAGGCTCGCCAATAAATGAACTTCTGCTGATGTTCCTCATCTTCTGCTAATGACCAGAAATACCACAGAGGAGCTGCGTGAGAGTGACTAGGAATTATTTATCTCCAGCTCCTCTCTTTAAAATTGTTCTGTTCATGCACCTACATTTTAGTAGTTTACCAGGAAAATGCTTCCCTATGCTAGATTTAAGGGATTTAAAGCCAGACTCTCTAGCCCTTGGATCGTCCTGGTGGTCTCCTCTAGCCCCTCTGCAACAGCTCCATGTCATTCTTGAGGGATCCGGAGCTGGAGGCAGTAACTCCAATTGGGGTCTCACCAGAGCAGCTTTTGAGAAGGTTTGGGGTCATGTGTAGCTGCTGGCAAGGTTTCTTTTCAGATTGTCTATTTTGTATTTTAAATGTGGTATTTTTAAATTATCTAGGGGCCTTTTTAGTGGTTGTAGTTTCTCTTTTCCCTCCTGAGGACAGGCTGAAGGAGTTGGGGTTGTTCATCCTGGAGAAGAGAAGGCTCAGGGGAGACCTCATAGTGGCTTCTCAATACCTGAAGGGGACTCCAGAAAGGCTGGGGTAGGACTTTTGGATAGGATGAGTGATGGATACAAAACGGAAGAGGGAGATTTAGGCTGGAGAGAAGAAAGAAATTCGTTCTTGTGAAGGTGGTGAGACACTGGAAGAGGTTGCCCAGAGAGGTTGTGGATGCCCCCTCAATCCCTGGAGATGTTTAAGGCCAGGCTAGATGAGGCATTGAGCAACCTGGTGTAGTGTGAGGTGCTCCTGCCCATGGCAGTGTGGTTGGAACTGGATAATCTTTAAGGTCCCTTCCAACTCAAATTGTTATATGGTTCTATTTTTTGAGAAAGGAGATGAATCCTCCTCGTCTCTGTCCTCACAGCACAACCTGCCCAGCTGAGTGACAGCCAATCTGCCCTATCCATATGACCGTAAATTTTCCTTCCCCTAATTAGCCCCGGTCTGTTCTGTGCTGATGAGGAAACAGATGCAGTGAGCAGCAAATTGCCTTCCTCTCTCCTCCGAACCAAAAAGGCTCAGCTTTTAATTGACTCATTTGATCTGGGGTGATGCAAGGCAAGTAAAATGGAAATATTTTAAAGTGACACTTCTTTCCTGGAAAAAAAAGGGGGGGAAAGTGTGCTGGGGAGTGTGCACACATAGTTGTGTCAAACCTGAGGGTGATACTGAGACTTGTGGGGCTGTTTTGATGTGTCTGTGGACAGACAGAGAGAATCCTTCTTACCACAAGGAAGAACAATAGAAAAACACCCTATTGTACTGTGAGGGTGGTGAGACACCGGATGATCTTTAAGGTCCCTTCCAACCCAAACTATTCTGGGAATCTATGACTGAGGTGCGGAAAAGCACCAAAATGTACCTATTCCCTCCCAGCAGCACAGGAGAGAAAAGGAGGAAGATGAAGAAGTTGCTAAATAATGTGATGGCGTCTCGTGAGGGATTTCTCGGCTTTCCCCAGTCCCTGCACACATGACTGGGGGGATTTAATTCCATAAAGCAGAATAGGCCCTCAATTAATCACCTTTTGAACTCAGCCACGCAGCTAATTGAATGAAACTTGCTGGGAAAGACAGGAAATAATTGCTTTGTATTCTCTAGATTGTAACAGACTTTTTCTTTTTTTTTTCCCCCTTCTCCTGACTACAGTTTGGATACTTTTAGTGTGAAATTAACATAGGTGGGCAGAAAATATAGTGATTTTTTCCCCCTTTTTTATTAACTTTTTGTATTACATGGTGTCAGTATTCCAGAAATGGGGAAATAAATATCTGGTGTTTCATGGAGGAATTCCCTAATGTGTTTCCAAAGGGGTATGGACTCATGGTGTCTCAAGAGCTTGGAGAAGGAGTGAAGCTCAGGTGAAAGTGTGGCAAAATGAAGGGGATGTGAGAGATTTCCAAGAGGTTTGTGGGTGGAACTCATCCTAAAGAGAGTATTATTCATCATGCAATGTAGTTTAAGGTATAAGCTTTATTTAGCTATTGTGGAAAATACCTTGGTTTGAGAATTAGAACCCCTCTGCTGTGAGGGCAGTTTAGGAGAGCTGGGGCTGTTGAGGATGGAGAAGAGAAGGATCTCAAGGAGACCTCCCAATGCCTGAAGGGGCTCCAGGAGAGAGAGGGTAGGGGCTGTGTGCCAGGGCATGGAGCCACAGGACAAGGGATAATGGTTTGAAACTAGAGCAGAGCAGGGTTAGGTTGGATGTTGGGATGAAATTCTTCCCCCATGAGGGTTGTGAGATGCTAGAACAGGTTGCCCAGAGAGGTGGTGGAGGCCCCATCAATGCCTAGAGACATCCAAGGGTAGGTTTGCTGAGTCTCTGAGCAGCTTCATCTAGTGTAGGATGTCCTTGATCTAGTGCTTCCTGCAGGAGGTTGGACCTAGATGGGCCCTTTGAAGGGCCCTTCCTATCTAACTCATGTTATGATTTCCTTAATTCGGAAATATCATAACATATTCTTTGGCTCCTTAAATTAATCCTGTGCCTGTCAGCCCTGACAAAAGCTCCTGTGCCCCTGGCAGTGGGCTTAGCAAGGACTTTGCTTGTCCCCTCTCTGTGTTTTGGTCCCCCCCACACCTCCTTTCAATGGCACTTTTCTTCACAGCCTGAAAGCTGGCCACAGCCAGGGCCCCACAGCACAAGGAGGAGTGTTACAGCCTTTTCTTTCTTCCTTTCCTCCCCCTCCTCTCCCCGTTCTGCTCTCTGCATCCAGGGACTTTTTCAGGCCAGAAACTCCTTTGTCCCCTCAAAAGGCTGCCTGAGCCGGGGGAGGGTAGGGGAGGGGGAGGGATGTAGCCCTCTCCTTCCCGTGAAGGCTCCCCAGGAAGTATCTGTGTGTTTGTGTGTATCCCTTTCTTTCCTCCCCCTCTCCCCCCCCCCATTAACCTTTCAGGGTAATTAGCCTGGCTTTATGACTGAAGAATGTTGTGGGGAGATCTGGCTGTGCCCAAGTGTAGCTGAGGCTTTTATTAAGCTTATAATTAGGAGGGAAATGGGAAGAAAAAAAGTAATGAGCGGCGAACGACGGGACAATTTTGTGTCATTTCTGTAAGGGGGATGGGATGCTGAGAGCCTGAGCCCTGTCTCATGTCCTCTAATCCTCAGGAATTTGGGGCAACAAATGCCCTGTGTTGTATTAAAATGTATTCTTAAGGGAAAAAAAAAAAAGAATGTAAGTGCCCTGCTGAGACTGGGCTTCTGGGAGATTTCCTCTACATCCAAGAACTCCTTCCTGTGCTTGTGCCAGCCCCTGGATTTCCAAAGCAGTGTGGGATCTTGTTACACTCTATGCTTAGGTAACTTTCCTGTAAAATACTTCATTTTCATTAGCTTTCTTATTAGACTTTTTTCTTTTTCCCCGTGTAGAATTTCATGTCGTAGTAATTGGACATCAGCTGGACAAATTTAAGTCAGCAGTTTTCAGCCTGTAAAGTGCTTTTGCTCTTTGTATTTTTTTTTCCTTTCACTTGAGAAACCTGCAGTGGGCAACCTACCCTCACGGGGGAGGAAAGAGAAAAGACAGTGCTTGAAGTTCATCAAAAGTGCTTTAGTGTGGAAGGATGATCTTAAGTGTGGGTGAAAGAGGGAGAGGGATGTGCTGTCCTATTTTTTTTCCTTCCATGCTTCTCCTGGAAAGGTCACTGTCTTGGTGGGACCCTGCCCCTGCAGACACTGCAGCTCTTTCCTCCTTCACATTCACCAGGAGCAACATTTTGAGAAGGGGGAGGTCAGATGAGTCATCGTGGTGGTGGGTGGCATTTGGGTGGCTGCCTGCTCCCATCAGTGCTGGTGAGCTCATCCTGGGGGGGAGAACTGTGCCCTGTCTCACCTACTTTGTCACCAGTTTGGAACCTGCACCCTGTGGGCATGTTCATGTTGCCTCCAGTTTAAGGTGTCATTATATTGTGGCTTTCAAAGAGCTCGTGTCCCATCTCCCCACTGAGAGGGGATAAAGATGTGCTAACAACTACCCTATTTGATAGATTAAACCTCACACCAGGTTCTCTTTTGCATTGAGATTTTATTTACAATTCCCAATCTGTCTCAGGCAAAAAATTCATCAGGTTAGGATAACTACACATCTTGGTGATCCCATCACCTTCTGAAGGGGTAAGTTCTGCCCTTCTGCTGGTGACATGGGGACCCAGCCCTTCTCAGGGAGAAGCTGAGCTGCTTCCTGTGACAACTCATTGGCCAGATGCGAGTCTCTGCATAAAACCTCTCTCCTGCAAAAAAATAGATGTTAATAAAACAAAGAAGCCCATGGTTTGCCCTGAAATGAAATGAAAATGTGACCTTTTGGGTTATGACTGTATATAATGTGACGGTGTTTGCCTGTTAACTCTATATGGCTTCTAGTGGGCACAGGGAACTTTGTGGTGTTGGAGTTCCTCCAGCTCAGCACCAAAAATGATTTATTATTTGTGCAGAAAAAAGAGCAGGATTGACTGGAGGTGATAGTGGCAAAAGACAAGGAGAATAAAGTCACTGCTGTAGCTCTTTGTGTGACTAGAAATGCTGTCCTGTGAAGAACAGTGAAATTTCTATTGCTTTTTTTGGCTTCTTTGTTGTTTTTTTTTCTATTTCAGTCTGAATTCCAACCTACCAAGAGCTGTTGCCCTCTTCAGCTCTTGGCACAAGCATTGCAATGGGTGTTGCGAGCCCTCCATAGCAGCAGCAGCATGGGCTGTGGTGACAAAAATAGATGTTCCCCAAAAATTCCTCATCCCTCGAGGAGGTTTGTGACCTGTGTCCTTGCTCGTGAGGTTTTTTCATACCTTTTGCTCTCCCTCTTGTTCTGAACAGCTTTATCCCTTCTGACGAGTGATCAGGCCCTGTTTTAATCACTCTACCTGCCCCACTGATCCCTACAGCTTGGAGAGGGTGACCTGCTTGTCATAAATCTTTAGTGGTCACACCACGGGAAAGGTCATTGTCCGGTAGTGATGTGTGGGCTCTGGGGCAGCTGTGGCCTTCCCCTCCACCCCATCCTCCTCCTCCTCATTCCCTGCATAGCTCAGTGCCATGTCACCACTCTCCCTCACTCCCCCTGTGGTATTATTGATATTTCTTTTTATTTTTTAATGTGGGAATGAACGGTGGTAACAGCCTCCTCCAAACAAGTTGGATGCGAACATGAACTCCAGCGACCCTGGAGATGTGGAGGGAACAATGTGCCCCGTGTCCTGCTCTCCCTCTAGGGCATCTTCTGCTCTCCCAGACTCAGAACACGGCTCCTTCCCAGGGAGCACAAAGGCACGCAGCTTGGCCTCAGCATCTTAGGGATGTAGCATTGGGTATGGTATCACGTTCCCTCTGCAGGTTTAGGACCTGTGAGGGTCAGATGAATCACTTTATTTTGCCCAGAGAGGTTGTGGATGCACCCTCTCTGGAGATGTTTAAGGCCAGGCTGGATGTTTAAGGCAACCTGGTCTAGTTGGAGGTGTGTAGTTGGAACTAGATAATCTTTAAGATCCCTTCCAACACAAACCATTCTATGATTTTTTTTTTTTAACTTGTTGTTTGGTTGCTGTTTGGGGTCAGCCCCACATTGCAACTGGGCTTAACACGATGTATTCATGGCCATTCAGCAGCCCCTGGTGTCACAGCATGGAGTCTGCAATCATCACCAAGAGATCTCTATTATTGACACCTTCATTTTTTTTTTTCTTCTGCTTTCAATAAATTTTCTGCCTCCTGCCCCTCGCCAAACCAGGAGCAGTCCAGAAGAATGCTTTGAAATTACATTTTAAGGACAGCAAATGGAATAAATAGATTTCACTCTGGTGAAGCTGCTCTGATTTACATTTACCTTAATTGTTTGTTTAACTCTGACACTTCTGTTTAAAAACAGCCTTTGAGTGATAAATTCCCATTCAGCACAAGGGAGAAGAAAGGAAATGAAAAAGACAGCACTTTCCCACCTTTGACATTTTAAGGACAGAAGAGGTGTTGGTGGTTTTGTTTTGGTTTTTTTTTATGATTTGAAGCTGCATTGTTCTTTCACAAGGGTTAAAACTTTTTCCTTCGACTTTGTCTTATATAGGCAATTACTTATATAGGATAGAAAAAAAAATGGTGCTTGTCCTTGCAAGTGAGCACTTGGTTGCTTCATCATCTGTAAGGAGTGGAGTTTTGGATATTCATATTTAATATATGGCTTCAGTAGGGCTGGCGGAGGCATTCAGACGAGTGAGACTTTGCAAGAGGCAGCTCCTCGGGAAGAGCATCACAAATGTCCTTGGTTTGTGGTGGGTGATGTGATAAATAAGTTGGGTTTTCAGCTTATAATTGAATGAGGATCAAATTGATCAAATGCAAATGATGGCAGAGAAAGGAATTAATGAGTGAGTGCAGATGGAAGGTGTCAGGTGGTTGTTGCAGAGATGGAAATAAAAGCAGCGCATCCCAGTGTGTGATGGACCAGTGGTTCCCACATGCTGCTCCTCAGACTCCAGTGGTCACAATCCTCATCTCACCCAGCCACTGATGCTGAGAGAGATGGGATTTCCATTAATCCTCTGCAAGGGAAAATGTGATGTTTGCAGCAAGAAGGGGGTTGTCTCTGCGAGCTGGAAATGTAGACCTCTATGCATCATCCCTTTTCTTCTCCTGCTTCAGCTCTCAATTGCTGCCCCAGTACTTATCATTTGTCACAGGTTCATTTTAGCTCCATCTCATCTCCTGGACCTGCTGCTCCCTCTGTGGTTGGCTCGAAAAGCACTCCCCAAATCACAGGATCTTTCTGGCTCCATAATGTTCTCAGAATGACATGTCCTGGGAGATTTTTGTGCTTTTTTGGCTGCAAGGCAGGATAAAATGTTCCTGGGAATGATGAGGGATCACTTTGTCACCAATTTGCTTGTCTCCCAAATGCAGCATGAAGTGTTTTTGTCGGGGAGTTGCTTCCATCCTCCCACTCTAATCTTACTTAAAGAAAAAAGGCAATTACCCCAGATTCACGCTTACAGTGTCACCTGTAGACAAGGCACCTCCAGAACTTGGTGTGAGCAACTGTGGGGTGTGAGAGGGCATGTGGGGAGGGGAAGGGACCTGGGGATGGTGTGGCTCCTACATACCAAAGCAGTCCAGGGTGCACGTTAGAAAAAATTTTGATAAGGAAAGGGCTGTCAAGCACTGAAGAGGCTCCCCGGGGCAGGGGTTGAGGCTCTATCTCTGGAGGGATTTAAGTGCTGGCAGACAGAGAGCTTGCAGCCCAGAAGCCAACCCAGTCCTGGGCTGCATCAAGAGAATTGTGACCAGCAGGTCGAGGGAGGGGATTTTACCCCTCTACGGGGCTCTGGTGAGATCCCAACTGGAGTAACTGTGTCCAGTTCTGGAGCCATCAACAGAAGAAGAACATTGAGTTGTTGCAGCAGGTCCAGAGTAGGGCCAAAAGATGGTGAGGGGGCTGGAGCACCTCCCTTATNATGGCAGGACTGGGAGTAATGGATGCAGATTGGAAGAGGGTAGATTCAGGTTGGGGAAAAGTTCTTTGCTGTGAGAGTGATGAGACACTGGAATAGGTTTCCCAGGGAGGTTGTGGATGCCCCCTCCATTCCTGGAGGGCCAGGCTGGATGAGACGTTGAACACCCTGATGTAGTTGGAGGTGTCCCTGCCCATTGCAGGGGGGTTGGAATGGGATGATCTTTAAGGTCCTTTCCAGCTCAAATCGTTCTATGATTCTATAGTTCAGGGCTGGTTCTTCTCAGAGCTGGGCTGATGGTTGTACTCTATGATCTTATGGTCATTTGGGGAATTTTTCCTCCCAAAGCTGTTTGTGGTTGCAATTTTGGTTCAGCTTTTCCCAGTCCCCCTAACAAGGGGACAGTGCCTGACCCTCAGTCAAAGCTTGGTTGTTTATTCAACAGCTTTTAGTCATTGTGGAAGTGACCCTGCCCAGGCTCTTTTTCATTTGTGGATTATCCATAGCTTAAAAAAAAAAAAAAAGGCAAAATGTGTCAAATATTTGATGACTGATGGTTTTATCCAGAGTTACTGCTGGTGATGATGTGGAAACAACAGCAGGGTTTCATTATTTAGCTGCTGTATAAGAACTGGGGAAAGCCAAAACTTATTTTTTTATTTAATGGAAAGCTCACAATGTCTGGCTCTTTATCAGTGTTATTTTTAGGGATATAGAACAAGCAGGTTGTAAATTGTGAGTAGTTTAATTTTAATTAGCCCTACTAAAACCTTTATTGCTCTTTTTTATTCTTGTGCCATGAAAATAATATGAAGGCAATGCCTGCACACCAGGGCTTCCAGCTTGCCTTGAGTTTTTGCACTGTTTTGGGGTCAGGTGGCAGGTACTGTCCCATGCTCTTGTGTAGGCACCAGGAAGCTGTCAATCTTTTCAGAAGAGCTGGTGCAAGGTCATGATTTACCTCGTTTGTCACCTCTGTCCTACACAATGAAATCTATAATGGCTGTGTGGAGCCACTGGATGAGGAGGAATGATTTGAAGCTAGAGTAGAGCAGGGTTAGATGAAACGTGAGGGGAGGCGAGACAGTGGAAGAGGTTGCCCAGAGTGATGGTGGATGCCCCCCCATCCCTGAAGACAGTCAAGGCCAGGATTGCTGAGGCTCTGAGCAATCTAGTGCAGGATGTCCCTGCTCACATCAGTACTTTGAAAGGGCCCTTCCAATCCAACCTATGCCATGATTTATCTGAAGTGTCTTCTAGTTGCTGTTGCAGGGCTCTTGTGATGGGGTAGGACCCTCCTAAGGCCCTGTGATGCTGCAGGTCACTCTGCTGGTGGGAAGCTTTGGGTCTTCATCTCCAAATGGGCTGTAGGACAATAGAAGGGACAGATGCTTTGCTTTTATTGCTGCGTTTTGAATTTACTTGCAGTGGCAATAGAACGGGGCTCCTAGGAATAAAGGATGTAAATTGGAAGAGAGGAGATTTAGGCTGGAGAGAAGAAAGAAGTTGTTTCCTGTGAGGGTGGTGAGACACTGGAAGAGGTTGCCCAGAGAGGTTGTGGATGTCCCCTCAATCCCTGGATTGTTTAAGGTCAGGCTGGACGAGGCATCGAGCAACCTGGTGTAGTGGGAGGTGTCTCTGCCCACGGCAGGGGAGTTTGGAACAAAATTATCTTTAAGGTCTCTTCAAACCCAAACCATTCTGTGATTCTCCTGTCGGTGTTTGTCGGAGAAACTAATTTTTCCTGTGGTTCTTTTGTGGATGAACCTTCCAAGAACCTTTACAAAAGGAACCACCGAAACAGCCCAGCCCCTCCCCAGCCTAGGGTTTGTGTTTGATGAACTGGATGTCACCGTGTTAGAACGTGCAGTCATGGCTTGAAAAAAACAACAAGGACAGAGGGGAAAAGGGGAAAAAAAATTCCCTAATTGGATTCTCTCAGGTAATCTCTGGGTGAAGCCACACGGGTGCTAATTACTGCTATTGGTGACAGGGAGAGCCATCCAAGCGTGATGCTGCTGCTTCTTCCAGGTGGAAAGAAAAAGAGAAGAATACAAAGGAAGGGCTGTGCTTTCAGCTTTCAAAAAAAAAAAAAAACCACAAAAGAAAAGACTATATTTACAAAAAAATAAGTTATTTAACACTCAACAGGGTGCATCTGGGATAGCGTTGCTGTACAGCTATTAAATTTTTAGTGCCAGATTATGATTCACAGCCAGGGTAGAGAAGTTGCCAAGCAGCATAACCCAAGCAACAATCATTAATTAATCAGGTGCTAAAAGTGCCTGAAGAGAGAGCAGCCGGCAAATGATAAGAGCCTCCCTGGGATNTTTTTTTTTTCCTTTTTTTCATTATTATTATTAAATTTTTTTTATATATGGCAGATTAGTTACAGCGTGTATCACAATGTACTGTCCCTCTGGCAGATATTGGCTCCATTACTCTTTCCAGCCATATTAATAAACCCGTTGATGAATATTCTTGTTCTTAACCCGTTGATGAATATTTTTGTTCTTTTTAAGACTGTTTCTCCCCCCCCCCCCC
>VZTY01033539.1:0-15216 GCA_013400935.1 Turnix velox
AGGGACATGTCTCCACAGGGCTTACTGGGTTCATGAGGGAAAAGTGGCCCTTCTGAAAGCTTGGTGTGGGCATTTGTTGAAGAAGTCCGGGAACTGCCACAAGAGCAGATGGGTTTACCAAAGACATAGATGTCTCCATCTGAGGAGANCGCATAGAGGACTCTTTCCCAAAACAATGGATTCACAAACAAGCTCCAAGGCCTCAGGTGGCTTGATAGGATTTTTCCAGGCCTGAGCTGAGCAGCTGTTAACCCTTTATGGCCTATGCCCATACTGCAACAATTTCCCACCCTAGGACCTACTGACAAAACATCCCCACTGTGTACACAACTACAAGGTGTCCCTCTTCTTTTTTCTGTTGGATTTTGTTCCCAGTAGAGTTTGCTGCTTCCACAGCTTCATTCCAGCAAGTACCATGATATGTTTCTCCTAAGGTCAATCCTCACTTGCAGAGCTCAACAATTGTGCTTTCTGCATCTCATCATCTCCCCAAAAGGAGAAGCTTTCCTTGAGCAAAGTCGTTTGAAGTCTCTGCTCAACCCACTTACTGGTAGAGTCAGTGGGCAGTGGTTGCTGGAGTGAGCAGGAAGGCAAGCAGGAAGAGAGAACGTTGTGGCATGTTCTCAATCACACAAGTCCCTGGTCAATGAGGGGAGGACAATGGAGGCTGGAAGACACATGCAACTTCTTGCACAGGGAGTTGACTATAACCTCATCAATTGATCTCCAAACCTGTGCACTCCATCTGCAGAGACACCTATAGCACTTGAAGGTCATTTTCTGACTGTGCTGACTCATGAGAAGCTTTGACCTCTCATCTCAATACTTCAAAAGAGCTTGTGAGCTCTAATGGCCATTCAGAAATGAAGATATAAAATTACAGCTTTGATGAAAACTGAAGGACAATCCATGTAATTAGTCAAGGTACTTTGCTTTGGAGGTGAGTCGTCAAAAAAATTACTGCTTGTGTTCTGTAACTGTGGGCCTGGGGTGGTGCAGGAGGAGTATAAAAGCAGGCCCTTCTCCTCATTCTATCATACACTCTTCTCACCTCTGTCTCCTTTGGGAAGAAGGTGAGTCTGAAACTCTTCTTGCTTTCCTCATCATATTCCTGCTTCTTTGTCTTACCCTGAGTCTTGTGGCTGTTTGCACTGGGAGAGGGAAAGGGGCAGAGAGTATCATGGGAAGAGATTGGTGCTTTGCTGAAAATGCTTCCTGAAATATAGAAAAAAGTGGGGACCTCCTTGGGCATGGTTATTCTTCCTAGAAGGATTGTGGACTGAAGGATTGGGTCTCCCTCGTTGGGGATGACAAGTTCCTCTTTAGTCATTGCTCTTGTTTTGCATCCCTTCACTCTCCTTTACCAGGTGCACCTGCAGACCCAAAGCCATGTCCTGCTACAGCCAGTGCCAGCCCTGCCTGCCCCGCTGCCAGCCCTGTGGCCCGACCCCACTGGCCAACAGCTGCAACGAGCCCTGTGTCAGGCAGTGCCAGGATTCCATCGTTGTCATCCAGCCCTCCCCTGTGTCTGTGGCCCTGCCCGGACCCATCCTCAGCTCCTTCCCACAGAACACCGCTGTGGGATCCTCCACTGGTGCTGCTGTTGGCAGCATCCTCAGCTCTGAGGGAGTGCCCATCAACTCCGGGGGCTTTGGCATCTCTGGGGGCTTTGGCCTTTCCAGAGGTTCTGGCATCTCTGGCTTGGGCAGCCGCTACTGTGGCACAAGGTGCCTCCCCTACTAAAGCTGCTGCTGGAGATATCCCTGGGAAAAATCTCCCACCCTTGGTAAAACTCCTTCCCCTCCTGTGTCCTTGATCTCTTCTGGGCTGTGAGTCCCACAAAGCACATCTAAGGAAGATTCGTTTCCTCTCTGAGACAGCCAGATGTACACCTGGTGGGATCTCTGCCACAGCCAGATCTCTATCTGCTTCTGTTTCTCTCTTCTGGGACTCACAGTTTCCCCTTTTTTTGACTCATTAAAGTTCTTTTGCATACCAGCCTGTATCTCTGTGTCTTTCTTTTCCCCTGAAAATGCTCTCACAAACTACTTAGAGAGAGATATTTCTCAAGGGTAGTTCTGGGAAGTGATTGTTTGGGATGGTTGTGCACAGTGGTTGGTAACAGGACTGAATAGCATCTTCCTAAGGTGGAGATAAATTTCACCATATTTTCCCTCCTACTCATTATTTGTAGTTGTAGGAAAAATTATGTTAGCAACACATATATATTTTTAGTTTTGCTGTGAAAAAAGGAACTGTTGTTTGGCCTGCCACAATCCTGAAGGTCAACAAGCAAGAAGTTGGAAGGGAGTATTTTGGCTCTCATAGACTGACCAATGGGATATTCCATTCCATATGATATCAGGGAACTAGATGATCTTTAAGATCCTTTCCAACCCAAATTATTTGATGATTCTATGGTCAGCAATAAATTCTATGAGAAGGGAGATGGGAGATGACTGTGCATCATCAGGAAATTTTCTTCCAAAGCAGCTGCTAAGCCTACTGTGACCCTGCTTCCCAGGAGTATCTGAAAACCTACTGCTGCCGACAAAGTAGAGAATAAATCTTTTTGTATTGCTTTACTTTCACACTCTTTCCTTGCTTTTCTCCATTAAATTACCTGTATCAAAACACATATACTTTTAATCTTTACTTCCTCTTTCACTGAGGATGGTGAGTGACAGAGCATCTTGATGGGCCCCTGGGAACCAAAGTCAGTTTGCCCAAGTCTCAATATGTGGCTCAAGAAAATGATACTTTTTATCTGAGGTTGCTGTGATTGTAATAGTTACTAGCCTCTGTAGAGGTCACTGAATTTTCCTATTGCACCAAAAGCTGTGCAGGACAATGTCAGGACAACGTGACATTGATGCCCTCAGTGTGCTGTGAGGATGATGGTGTATCACACCTCCTTCTTCTGGGATAGGACTGACGTGGGTTGTTTTGTGGCTTCTGAGGCCCTTGTTTATCCTTATATGAGTTGTTTAATACTACTAATTATCACTGTTGCCCTGTTGTGGATTTTGGGGAATCTGATATGATGTTGGTGTGAGAGTAGACAATTTTTGTTTGAGGCAATGGTAAAACATGCCCTGAGGTAGCCAGTCTCTACGTCTTGACTTCTTGAAAACCAGTTGGTTATAGCACAGAACTGGGGTATGACTTGTGCATTTTGAGCCATAACTGTCAGACATCTGTGGCTGTGAGGTGGATCCAAATCACTTCTGAGGAGGTCATGATTGAAGAAGGTGTCCAAATTTCTCCAAACATGGCAGAAGAGGCAGAGACCCAAACCTCATGTGAGGTCACCTTAGTTGAGACAGGAATTCAAACTCCACCTGCAGTAGTTGTCCCTGTAGTCAAAAATAAATAGTGGAGCAGAATGTGAATGGATTTCTATAAAGTGTCTATGAAGGGCTGCAGAGGTGGAAGAGTCTGTTCAGGAGTCTGCTTTTTGTTCCTCCTCCCACAGAACTGGAAGAAAGAAACATTTTAACCTCCTCTGTCAGAACTTCCTTCTGCAAACACTGCATCAGTGGTGGTGAGGAGAGTGTTAACCTATGTGTATGTTGGACACATGGAGAACCTACACCATTTTGAAAAGGAGGGGAGTGTGTGGTCTCTTTTGGGTACTGTTAGTTGCAACTGAGGAAGGCATCAGAGCTCCTGGCCATCAGGTTGAGCTTATCTGAGTCTTTAGCAATGCCACGATTGTTGATGCCCTCTGTGGCTGAGAAGCCTGGAATGTGGGAAGCCCTGGGAGAATAACAGCCTTTTGGGTCCCGATCAATTTGTCATTTGGGTAGAATAAGAGGGAGGGGAGGACAGCTGCAGTTCCTTTTGTCTATGCTGCTGCTGTGCTGGGAGAGGAGTCTTAAGCAGGAAATGACCCCCAAAAGGCAGAACAAAAGTGATGAAAGATCGGTGATGCGCCATATAACATTATGCTTAAAAATAAAACTGTGTGTAGAGCCCTGATCAGTAGGTGGTTTGATAACAACCTGTCCCCATGTATCCTACGTGAATCAGCTCAAAAGCAGGGTTAGAAGAAAGCTGCTTTTGTGGTACACCCCATCTAAACAGGCATGACTGTCAGGATCATTCCAGACTAGACACCAAGGACTGTCATCAACATCCTGGCCTATATAGGCAGAACTGAAGCCAGGAGATAAGGTGAGTGATGATTCCATTCTGCTCAGTACTCACACAATGCTAGAATTTGGCCAAATGGAGCAAGTTCAGCAGAAAATAGACAGGATGGTGACAGGACTGGAGGACCTGGGGAGGAGAGGCTGAGGGAATAAGGGTTGTGGAGCATGGAAAGGGCAATGCTTTAGTGGGATACCTAAAATAATCTCTACAATAGCTCTGGGAATTGAGCTGTCTCATATCATTCTATCCAGCCCCAGATATTCAAAGATGATTAATAAGGAAATGGTACCCATTTGATGCCTGAATAAGCATACTCAAAGCCAGGTTGTGTTAGCAGTAACTGCACAACCATTCAAAACGAACTCTTCTCAGAAACATCCCTGAGCAACACCTCTCATTGTTGGAGAGTGTTTTCAAACAAAAAAGATGACACAGAGACATGGACTGGGATGCATCAGATATTTAATGAGTCGAAAGAGAAAGACAAGGTTCCTATGAGTAGAAACTAAAGTGCAGAGAGCACTAGGAGTGAAAAAGATTCTATGTCCTATGGGTGTAGTGGAAATCCCACAAGTTTTAGGTGTGCCTGGCCCAGAGAGGGAGCAAGGTCAGCAAGTCCTGCATGGGCTGGTTCTGTGAGGCTCACAGATCAGGGGAGCACAAGGGGACGAGAACATGGGAGGGAAAGGAGAGAGTGGAAGAAGGAAAGGACAGGCATAGGCTGTGCTTTCTGAGAGACCAGGCTGGCCTCATCCTTTTGCATGGGATGCTGGGGTAGCTCAGTCCCTCTGAAAGCAAGAGCATAATGCTCTGTTCCCAGCCTGGTACCATCTTGTGGGTCTCTGGGGACATTGCCCAGAACCATCACCAGCAGATTTAGCAGGGAGTGCACCTCCTGCCATAGTAGCGGCTGCCCAAGCCAGAGAGCCCAAAGCCCCCAGAGAAGCCAAAGCCCCCAGAGGTGATGGGCACTCCTGCAGAGCTAAGGATGTTCCCAACAGCAGCACCAGTGGAGTTTCCAACAGCTGTGCTCTGTGGGAAGGAGCTGAGGATGGGTCCAGGCAGGGTCACCACCACAGCAGGAGGCTCAATGACAACGATGGAGTCCTGGCACTGCCTGACACAGGGCTCGTTGCAGCTGTTGGCCAGTGGGGTAGGGCCACAGGGCTGGCAGCGGGGCAGGCAGGGCTGGCACTGGCTGTAGCAGGACATGGCTTGGAGCTGGAGATGGACCTGGCAGAAAGGACAGAGGGAGCAGAACATGAAGGGTGATTGTCACCCCAGTGCAAGTGAGCCAATGCATCAGTCGAAGACAAGAAATGGAGGCTGTGTGGGGATGCCCACGTTTCTCATTACCCCATGCCCAACATATCCCATTTAAGAGTGATCAAGATCAGGGTCTGACAGATCCATAGCTCATTGCATACCCATCTCTCTCCACAGCACACATTCTCACTCCATCCGTGTCCCATAATAGAAGTGCCATGACCCAGCACAAGACAGGGTATGTGCTGAGAAATCCCAGAGAGTCATAGAGAAGAAGAGACAGGAGGTCAGACTCACCTTGTTCCCAAGGAGATGGAGAACTAGAGGAGCGAATGAAGGAGTGATGAGAAGGACCCACTTTTATACTCCTCCTGCACTGCCTCAGGCCCATGGTCACTGCACACAGGTAGCAATTTTCCAACAGACTCACCTCTGGAGCAAAATATCTTACCTAATGGCAGAAATTTTTGTCAACAATGCCATTTAATTTTCTCATTTATGTCATGATTGTTTCGCCATGCAAGTACCTCTCACATGCCAGATGAAGTGCAAGGATATTCTGAGCTGGGTCATGCAGTTTAGGTAGAAGATTTGTCCACAGATGCTGTTGGGGTCCATCCAAGGTAGGGGATGTTGCTTTGCATCAGTGATTCCCAATTCCCTTTGCATCCAATTCCCTTTCCAGGAGTAAGCCCAGCTCCAGCCTGCACTGCACATGTCATCAGAACACCCAAAGACCTTCAAATTCCTTAAGGATGTGCCTTGTGCTACTGTGTCCTCCTCTGACTCTAATGGTCACTAAGCTGTGGCCTCTCCAGGTAGCCAGATGTTTTTTTCTTGATACCTTTTTCTCTGGGGAGAATGCTCATCAGGCTGAGTGTGCAGGGTTTGGTTTATGAAATCCAAAGCCCACTTAGAATCATAGAATGGTTTGGGTTGGAAGGGACCTTAAAGATCATAGTTCCAACACCCCTGCCATGGGCAGGGACACCTAACACTAGATCAGGTTGCTCAGAACCTCATCCAGCCTGGCCTTGGATGTCTCCAGGGATGGGGCCTCCACCACCTCTCTGCGCAACATGTTCCAGTGTCCCACCACCCTCATGGTGAAAACTTAAGTCCTTCCATGTTTCCCCCGCAGTTTGCCTCTAGGCAGGTTTCATGTACACCTCTTTCCCCCCATCTCCTGGCTCTGCCCCACTGATGCTGAATCAAAGGAATTATGTGTAGGGCAAAAAGAAAGCCTTCCACTTGTTAACCCTGGAGAGAAGGCCTGGAGGGGAGAAGGCATGCTTCCTAGCAATGGCTAAAAGATCTGATGAAAGAGTGTCAAGAACACAGGCCTGGACTGTTCTGAATCCTGTCCATTGAAGGAACAAGAAGCACATATTGAGATATAGGAAATTCCAGGTAAAGCTAAAAAAAGACTTTATTAGTGTGAGGTTGATAAAGCATGATTTGGTTTGCCCATATTGGCTATGAATTCTTCATTCTTGTAGGTACTCAAAACTTGACAGGACTTGTCCCAGAGCCTACTTTAAATGCTGACTCTGCTTTGAGTGGTGGAATTGCACCTGATGATGCTGTGTGTCTGTCACACATAGCTGCCCTTAAGAAGGAAAAACTGCTTGGGAACATGGTAATTCAGGGCAGCATTGGCTGTCACACCTGAGAAACATAGTTCAAGACCTGGAGACAGGGAGGAAAATAAGTACCAGAGTACTGCCCTTGGAATTCAGGCATTCATGCCAACTTTAGTCTATTCAGGCAGCTGTTGGAGAAGATGCTATGAAGGCAGCTGTGAACCTGAAGGGAGCTCACAAAAACTGGAACTTCATGGTCCAAGAGCAAGAAGTGTCCAGACAAATATTTGCAACAACAAGCATTTGCAACAACAAGACATCCTGGGCTGTATTAGAAGGGAGGTAGTCAGTAGGTTGAGGGAGGTTCTCTTCCCCCTCTGCTCTGCCCTGGTGAGACCACATCTGGAATATTGTGTCCAGCTGTGGGGCCCTCAGTTGAAGGACAGGGAACTGCTGGAGAGAGTCCAGTGCAGAGACACAGAGATGATGAAGGGATTGGAGCATCTCCCTCCTGAGGAAAGGCTGAGGGAGCTGGGGCTCTTCAGCTTGGAGAAGGGGAGACCGAGGGAAGACCTCATTCATGTCTATAAATATGGTAAGCATGATTATCAAGAGGATGGAGCCAGGCTCTTCTCAGTGACCTCCAATGATAGGACAAGGGGCAATAGGTGCAAGCTGGAACACAGGAGGTTCCATAGAAATAGAAGAAAAAACTTTGCTAGGGTGAAGGTGAGAGAACAGCAGCACAGGCTGCCCAGAGAGGGAGTGGGGTCTCCTTCTCTGGAGACATTCAAACCCCACCTGGACACCTTCTTATGTGACCTGGTCTGAGTGTTCCTGCTCTGGCAGGGCGATTGGACTAGATGATCTCTCCACGTCCCTTCCAATCCATCACATTCTGTGATTCTGTGATCTCAACAAATCAGTTTTGGCCAAGTGAGGTATGCAAGATGGAGCAGTAAAATCAAAAGGCAGCATCCTGGAGGTGGAAGGATGGTTGAACTGCAAAAGAGGAATTTTTAAACTTTTCCTGAGCATGTTGGGATGCTCATAGGAAGCCAAAGTTCAGGTCTTGCTGTCTTGCAAAGGGCATCTAGAACAATAGACAGACATCAAATAAAGGATTGCCTGGGGGAAGTTGACCCATACAAGCTACTTCATGTGTGCTAAGGCAGGGATGCAGCAAAGGAAGTCTTATATCAGTGGAAGAACTGGACTTGAGGAGTCTCATGGCATTAAGTCCTGAACCCAGAAAGGAAGAACCTCTTGCATTAGTACTGACTGCAAGCTGAACTAGATCAAGATGAATTTAGAGGCCTCAAACCTGCTCTGGACAGATCTGCCTGCAGAGACAGGGTCAGCAATGGAGAGAGACTTAAAGGCAGAGCAGAACAGCCAAAGAACTGGAATGTGTGGAGGACCCCTCCTGAATGCCCTGTGGAAGAAAAGAAGGGCTTGCAGGCAATATCTCCACACTGGTTGGGGCTCTTCCTTGGGTCTCTGGCAATATGTCTTATCTTGACATCAGGGCTTCAGTACACCTTGCCGCTGATGCCTCAAAGGGTTTCCCCGGCATGACCACAGGCCAGCACCATGACAGAGGCTAGGAAGTTTCCCCCAAATGTTCACTGAGTGAGGGCTGTCAGGACCCTGAAGTGCCATGGGACTGAGGATACTGAGGGGTGAGATGGGTCCAGAATATAAGTGACTCTATGCAGGCATAGAGGGAGATGGGATGCATCCCAGGAGGTTAAGGTTGTGCCTCCCTATCCATGGTGAGTCACACCTTAATATTGGATTGGTTGTGTGTCAGCCTTTCAGTGTGAGGTCAAACCCAGAGCGTGTGTTTGCTGCAAGTCTTGTAACATGCAAAGCTGTGTTCCCCTGCAGCCAGGGCAGCTCCAGCTTTAACCCAGGAAAACAGGTCTGAGCACTGGGCTGTATGTGAGTACATTGCTCCAGGCAGTCCAACAGCCTTTGCCCTCCAGACTGACCTTGCTAGCACTGCCACAGGTATCTCAGGATGGTCAATATGCTTTGGAAAACCCACCTCACCTTTGGGTGTGCTGTTGGTCCATATCTCAAGCATGTAGCCAGAGAGCATGCTGATGCAAAGAGGATGGTAGGGTTGAGGCAGTATTCAAAGCCCAAACCCTGGCCCCCATCTGACTACAGGGTTGTTGAGGAATCATAGAATGGTTTGGGCCAGCCCCCCTGCCATGGACATGGACACCTCCCCCTAGATCAGCTTGCTCAGTGCCTCATCCAGCCTGACCTTAAACACCTCCAGGGATTGAGGGGGCATCCACAGCCTCTCTGGGAAACCTCTTCCAGTTCAGAAGGACTTCTTAAATTTTAATGAAAGCAGAGATCCCACAAGAGTGCAGCAGGAGAGGATGAGTTTGGCCAAATAACACATAAAGAATGAAGTGAGACATTTGTGTCACATCATCAAAAACAGGAGCCTTTGGGCACCTTGGAGAGAACTGCAAGGTGAAGATACGTGTGTTTGTCTGCAACAGAACTGAAAACAACATCAACAGATTTCCCTACATCCACGTTCCTTGTTTACTTTGCTGTGCATGTTCCACCCATACTGATCCATTCCTGGAATTTTTTTGGACCTCTGATCCCAAAACATGAAAGAAGTTGTGATGGACCATGTGCCTCAGAAATGGGGAAACTAAAAGGCAGTGCTGATGGAAACCAAACCACATTCCGTGCCATTAGGCAAGATACTTTTCTTTGGAGGTGAGTCTGACAGAAAATTACTGCCTGTGGGCAGTGAACAAGCTGTATAAAAGCTGGACCCTTCTCCTCAGTCTCTCATCCACTCTTCTTGCTTTCAACTCCTTTGGAACAAGGTAAGTCTGAAGCTCTTCCTGTACATGCTTCATCGTCTGTCAGACTTTCTCAGCATAAAACTGACTTCTTGACCTACTCTGTGTAACAGGATGGCTTATCTATGACAAAGAGAAGGGTAGAATATGTGTCATGGAGAGAAACTGGGGCTCAGCTGAGGTTTCTTCTAGGAAGGGATCTCCAGAGACTTGGTTGCTCTTGACAGGGTTTTCTGGATCAAGGGGAATAAGAAACCAGAGGCTTTCCCTACAATGTGTTGTGCTCTTAACTCTAGTATGTGCCCTTGTAGTGGTGTGATAGGCTGCTTCTTAACCACACTTCTTGCTCTGCTCCTTCTGTCCTTTCTACTAGGTGAACCTCCAGCTCCAAGCCATGTCCTGCTACAGCCAGTGCCAGCCCTGCCTGCCCCGCTGCCAGCCCTGTGGCCCGACCCCACTGGCCAACAGCTGCAACGAGCCCTGTGTCAGGCAGTGCCAGGACTCCATCGTTGTCATTGAGCCTCCTGCTGTGGTGGTGACCCTGCCCGGACCCATCCTCAGCTCCTTCCCACAGAGCACAGCTGTTGGAAACTCCACTGGTGCTGCTGTTGGGAACATCCTTAGCTCTGCAGGAGTGCCCATCACCTCTGGGGGCTTTGGCTTCTCTGGGGGCTTTGGGCTCTCTGGCTTGGGCAGCCGCTACTACGGCAGGAGGTGCACTCCCTGCTAAATCTGCTGGTGATGGTTCTGGGCAATGTCCCCAGAGACCCACAAGATGGTACCAGGCTGGGAACAGAGCATTATGCTCTTGCTTTCAGAGGGACTGAGCAACCCCAGCATCCCATGCAAAAGGATGAGGCCAGCCTGGTCTCTCAGAAAGCACGGCCTATGCCTGTCCTTTCCTTCTTCCACTCTCTCCTTTACCTCCCATGTCCTCGTTCCCTTGTGCTCCCCTGATCTGTGAGCCTCACAGAACCAGCCCATGCAGAACCTGCTGATCTTGCTCCCTCTCTGGGCTGGTAGATTGACACCTGTTGGGATCTTTGCCACAAGCAAGGGGCAAAGAATCCTCTCTGTTCCTCTAGCTTCCTGTACTGGGACCTCCTCTCAGAGCTACCTTGTTTCACTCTTTTTGACTCATTAAAGATCTTATGCATCACATTTTATGTCTCTGTGTCATCCTTTTAAATTCATATGCTCCCTCAAGTTTCCCAGGGATATTTCTCAGGAGTCATTCTGGTAGGAGGCTGCACAGTCAAGGGGAGCTTATTGCAATACCCTTAGCTCTGCAGGTATGCCCAGCATCCCAGTTACAGGAGGCATCATGCATTCAGCCTCATCCTATGGGGTCTTTAACTATGCTAACATAAGGTGGAAAAGCAGCACGGCAAGATGTAGGCAAGCCAGGAGTGTCCTGGAATACATCCAAGACCATGTCTTAAGCCAAGTAATAGACAACTCCACCAGAGGAGATGAGTGACTGGACCAAATCCCCACCAACTCAAGTGAGCTACATGAAGTTGAGCCTGGGCACAGTGATTGTGCACTGGAGGAGTTCAAGGACCTGCAGACTGTGGATCAGGGGGAGAGGCAAGTCAGGACTCTGACTTAAGAAAGCAAACTTCTGGCTCTTCAAGGAGATGGTCAGTAGGACCCTTTGGGAAACTGGCTTTAGGGAAAAAAGGTCAAAATGGGACTGGTAGATCTTTAAGGATGTTTTCTATAGAGCACAAGAACTCTTGATGTCCAGATGTAAGAAATCAGTAAAGGAAGGCAAGTGGCCTGACACTGAAACAGGTTGCCAGGAAAAGCTGTGGATGGTTCATCACTGGAAAGGATCATGGTCTGGTAGGACAACCTGATCTTGTGAACAAAGTTATTTGATTCTATGAATCTATGATTTAAATTTACCTTTAATGTTCAGATTTTTATTTCTCCTTCAGTCTAGTCATTACCAAGTCTGTCTGGTAATGACATTGCAACTGAATTCTATTGTACTACAAAAATAAATTGAAAATGTTTCAGATTGAGTTATTCCTTTTCGTTCTATTTTACTAAAAATATGCTTTTTTATTCTCTCCATGGAAAGGTACAGAGCACACATACTCAAGAGTTAAATACCATATGGAATGCTTCCATTTCATAAAACATCCTTGGTTGTAAAATTAAAGAAAATCATTCTATGGCATTCTCCATGACAATGATTAGGAGTGGTTTGTTCAGACCTCTGAAGTTTAGGAGGAATTAGTAGGAATTTTTAATAGGATATGTGATGGAAGGACTAGGAGTGATGGATGCAGATTGGAAGAGGGGAGATTCAGGCTTGGAGATAAGAAAGAAGTTATTTCCTGTGAGGGTGGTGAGACACTGGAAGAGGTTGCCCAGAGAGGTTGTGCATGCCCCCTCCCTGGAGGGGATTAAGGCCAGGCTGGATGGGGCACTGAGCAACCTGGTGTAGTGGGAGGTATTCCTGCCCGTGCCGGGGGGTTTGGGACTAGATGATCTTTAAGGTCCCTTCCAACCCAAACCATTCACGATTCGAAGTTCGTGCAAGTACAGAAGGTGTCCTTTAGAGGGAGCAGAAGTACACTGCATTGTCTGTGAGTCAAGACCGCAGACAAAGTATGGAATGTAAATTGGAAATTTAACAACTGGGGCATCCTTTCCATTCACAAAAAAAGAAAAAAAGAGACCAAACAAACAACAAAGTTTAGTGTACATTTTAGATAACTTGCTTGGAATGTACCCGAGACGTAATTCAGTAGAACTTCTGGTCCTTGGGGGATTTTGTTTTTAGGAGGTTCAGTGAGGTTATTTATTTGTCACAGAAGCAAGTGGGAGTTTGCATACTATCATTAAAGTTAGGTGAAACTTGTCGAATCACACAAGGCTGTTAAGGTGGAAAGTATAATGTGAGTACATCCATTCTGTTTTCCATTGAAACATATTAACCAGGGAATCTAACTGTATTGTGTCAGAAACATAGCAATTCACATTACAGTTAGATGTTGCTACACATGGGTTTTTCCTGGGAAGAGAATCACCTCCCTTAATCTTTGCAATGTTCTTCCCAGTGGAGTCTGGGATGGCATTGACCTCCTTTGTTACAAAAGTGCATTGCTGGCTTATAGAATCATGGAATGGGTTGGGTTGGAAGGGACCTTCAAGATCATCTAGTTCCAAGCACCCTGCCATGGGCTGGGGTACCTCCCACTAGAATAGGATGTTCAGTACCTCATCCAGCCTGGCCTTAAACACCTCCAGGGATTGAGGGGGCATCCACAACCTCTCTGTACAACCTCTTCCAGTGTGTCATCACCCTCACACGGAAGAATTTCTTCTTATCTCCAGCCTAAATCTTCCCTCTTTCAATTTGCATCCATTCCTCCTAGTCCTGCCATCACATATCCTATTGTTCTGTAAACCTGCTGTGGGTGCATCGTATCCCATTATCCAGGTTACTGATGAAGAGGCTAAACAGGAGAGAGTAGAACTGATGTTTTATTCCAAGAAAATCCTAAATTATCTCAAAACGTCAAAACAAACAGTAAAACTCTCCAAGATGAGATCTGCATTCTGTGCCACATCCTGTTTGGAGGGACAGGGATCTGCTGTGCCCTGTGGTCTGAGTTTTTGGGATACAACAGGAAAGATTACAATCATGAGGTTTGTTGGGGATTTGGGGGAGAAAATTAGACTTTAGAATGAACTGAAAATAACAGAGCTTGTCAATGTCAGTGTCTGGTGCGTGAGGCCATCCTGATTGTAGTCCTTGTGTGTGTGTACGTTCCAGTTCCCCATCAAAGCATCCCTTCACACCCCTTTCTTGGCTCCAGGGTGCAGGGCTGTGTCATATTCCCCACTGGATGTAGTACACTGATGAGCTCTCCATGTGCATCCCTCCTGTTGTGTGCACTGTATCCATTCTTCAGACAACCTCTCACTTGTAATAAGATGTCACTGTGGTAATCCTAAAGACACTGCTGAATACTGGTTCCTTGCTGTGATTAAAGGCTGTCAAAGCAGACCAGACTCCATAGGATGATGTAAAGCAATATTTATAGGAACATTAGAGCGGGTCAACTGGCAGAGAAACATATTAGAGAGATAATGAGGTCCTCTATTCACAAAAAAACCCCCAGTATTATCTCCAGAAAACTCTGGATGGCAGGAAAAGTTGTAAAATTCCAATGAGGCAAAATCTATGAAATTGGGATTTCAAAGGATTGCAAAACATGAGACTGAGTGACAGGCTAGAGATGGCACTCGGGAAGTTCTGGGTGTGATTGGTGGGTAATGAATTATTGACAAAGCCAAAGAGATGACTGAACAGAAAGAAATAAAGAAATAACAGCTAATGTTGTCTCTGGTGTTTCCTGTTAATTACCTGACTCTGAACACTGAGTGACACATGCCACCCAGCTTTCTGATTGTGGTAGGAGGGACTGGTCAGTAAACTGCTGGCAGAATACTGGAACAATTTTCTTGCCCTTTCTCCTGAGGTTCCACCTCCCCTGCTGTTTTCCAGTGGGACCAGACTTTGAGACTCTAGTGAAGAGCTCATGGTACGAACATGCCATCAGGAAGACATGTAGACCTATCCATAAGTACCACTCTACCACAGGATGTCACCTCACTGCAGAATTTTCATATTGAAATGGAGGCACAGGATTGGCTGAATATACACACCTCCTGGCTGAACTTTGTAAACACCTAATTAGCAGCTGGATGAAAGTAATTACCTAAGTTACAGATCTTGTTGGCTGCAAGCTCCATCAACATCTTTACCTGGGCCTGTGAGCCTCAGTCACAGGGAGATTAACTCTCTGGAGGCAAGAGACACTTGCTAGGGAGGGCTCACAGGTGCTGCTCTCAGTGCCAGCACCACCAAACAGTGCAGCTGGGGACATGGACCCCTCCCTTGGGCAGTGATTGGGCTCCCCATCATCTGCAGGGGGTGCTTCAAACATGGGGAGGCCACTACTGTGCACTCACACAGCAAGCAAAACCCTGATGCTGCCTACCCTGCAGAAACCAGAGAGATCTTCTTCAGCTGCATGAGAGAGTGAACTGCATTGAAAGGTGACCAGTCTGTGTCTCACCCTTCTCTTCCTCCAAGGATACCAGTGGATCTCCTTCGTGCTTACAAGGTCTTACGAGAATGACAGCAGAGACAGGGGGTGATGAGAGAGAGAAGGAACACACAGAGGACACAGGATGAGATGCAGCAGAACTTTAATGAGATGAAAGAGGGAAATCAGGTGCCCTGAGGAGCACTGAAAATGAGGACAGACTGGAGCTTGCTCTGGGCATTTGTCTGCCTGTCTGCCTGTCCCCAGGAGGGGGACGGTAGATCCTTCCTCAGATGGGGA
>VZTY01033572.1:0-12193 GCA_013400935.1 Turnix velox
CCCCCATAAATGAAGCTGACATCATGCCAAGAATTTTTGGGGAAGTTTGAAAGCAGTCGGAGGAAAGAAAAATTGAAGGGCTCTTATTTAATTGTTCACAATTGTCTTGCCATGCTATCACAGGGAATCAGTAGTTCAGAGGCTTGCAAATACTCTCCTACCACTTCCCTTTGGTTATTATTCAGCCAAGTCTAAAATACTTAAATAATCATTCTGTATCTCTATTAAAACAACAGATGGAATTCCCAGCCTTCAATTCTGTGTCAGGATTCTGCAGCAATTTATTAACAGCTTGAACTCTGTTCTCTTGAGGGTTTAACCTGACGGTTGAACCCAATTACATTACAGTCCTTTGTTCATCAAGGGACATATGTAATATGATATTAAATATGAAATCTCTCATTCCTGAATAATGTAGTCTTTGTGATACAAATTAATGGGGCATGGAAGCCCAAATTTCATGCACTCAAACTGTTCTTAGTTCTGATCTTACATCACAAAAATTCGGGGCTAATTTTACAGCTATCAGCTGACTTGCTAATGTAAAACTGCAACAATTAGAGCCCAAGCATCTCTCTTGCTTTATCATCAAACCATTCTAGAGCCCTCGTCATGCAGCTCACAAGTTGGCTTATGACTACAGTGTATGTCCCCTCCTTCTCTTATCAGTTTCACCAACACAACCTAGGGAACCTCTCCACACATTCAGTGCCCAGGCTGTAACCTCATGCAGCTTGGGAAGTGTTTTGTATTTGCATGGAAACCAAACACAGAGGTGCATACTTATGTTTTGATCTTGCACTTGGCTGCAGTGATTGTATTTAGCATTATGATTTAAAACTATTCCTTATGAGCTAACTTGGACCACATTGCTCTCTGCAACCTGAATACTCCCTTCCTACTCTAGTTTTACTTCCTTGCCACACAATGCCAAGCCTTGACTGTTCATTACTGTGCTTGTTCCACAGATTACTCCTAGTTCCATGTTTCATGGATGACATGCCATTCTTCAGCTCACCCATCAGGCCCAGGCACTCCTGCTTTGTAGCTGTGTCCCAGACATACTTCCATGGCCAAGCTAAAGATATATTAAAAAACTATAAACAAGTTAGACCAATGAACCTAATAACCAAGCACCACTATATGCAGAAAGTGTCACGTGCTTTAGCTGTTGCTTGTTTTAAGATAATTTACATTTTCACTCCAAGGCTCAACATCCAACTGGAACATTGCTGTTCAACAGCTCCATAGTAACATAAGGAACCAAGTCTGCTCATTTTTATGTGAAGCTATAATTACAGCAGCAAAGAAGTGTATTTTGAATCATCCAGTGCATCTAAATAGGCAGGCTGCTTGAGTGCTTTGCTCACAATAGGAGGGACAAGATTTTTTAATAGGATATGTGATGGCAAGACTAGGAATAATGGTGCAAATTGGAAGATGGGAGATTCAGGATGGAGATAAGAAAGAAATTCTTTCCTGTGAGGGTGGCGAGATACTGGAAGAGGTTGCCCAGAGAGGCGGTGGATGCCCCCTCAATCCCTGGAGGTGTTTAAGGCCAGGCTGGATGAGGCACTGAGCAACCTGGTGTAGTGGGAGGTGTCCCTGCCCCTGGCAGGGGGGTTGGAACTAGATGATCTTTAGGGTCCCTTCCAATCATTCTATGATTCTATGAGTGGAAGGACAGGTCTCAAAAACACACATCTGAAGTAGGATGGAATCAATCTTCTGTCCTCAGAGGAAGAAATATGAACTTCAAAAGCATAAAGAACTTTATTGCTAGAGACATATTTTGGAGAGATGGACTTGAGAAGAGTACAATAACCTGACTACAAACAGCATAAGTGGCAGCTCAGATGCAGCTCACTGCAGTGCAGGTGTCTACGTGTGGAATGAGTCATTTCACTTATTAAACCTGAGGGAAAGAAGCTCCCATATAACCAGTTGCTCTGGTACTTAAAAACACCACTTACCCTGATCACAAAGTCCTGCTTAAAGTCATATTAGTTAATACACTCCTTGCATAGTAAGTCTAGAGAGGGCTGTGAAGAACAGATCTGCTTTGCCAGATGCCAATCTACCAGAAGAATTGTATTTTTACATTGTTTCAGGACTGCAATTCCGTTTCTACCCATAAAGTAGTTTTGCTGCCAACTCTTAATTTTAAAACAAAGACAGGATTTTGAAATCATTTCATCAGAAAGCAGTAACACTTTCTTTATGGTTCTCTTCTTCATGTGTAGTTGCAAGCCTTCATCTATGCAGAAGTATTCTAAATCCCAGGTCTAAAAAATTGCTAACTTAGTTCTCCAAGGTCTTATTTCCTGGAGCTGAGTAGAAGCAAAGCACACAGTTGAGTCTGTGAAGGTACTCTAGGAAGTTTATAATCATTACCTTTCATAAGGAGAAGGTGTCCATGCCTTTTAACCTCTTATGAGCTAAGTTTGTTTTTGTATCCTTTAACTTCTGAAGGCTTCTTATATTTTTCAAGTACCTTTGGGGTATGAACTTAAAATCCCATCAAAAAGCTCCAAGTGACTCCCCCATGCTGCAGGAGGAATTTAACTGCATTATTCTGAGTACCTCTGTGTATTTAATGTCTCCCTTTGTCTGGAAAGGGATGGGATTGCTTAGGAAAGGTAGCTCCTTGCTGTAGGATCAACAAGCAAACCAAAACCAAGGATGTTCTGTGTCTCTTGTCTGTCCACCTCTAACACTCATGTATGTGTGAGACAATACACATTCCACCCCTTCCTATGAAGCATAAGCCCAACAGTTCTTTTTCACCCCTGAAAGAATCAGTTGGGATTTTGTCCTTGCAACATGTCCTGCAGTCCGAGTTGAGAAGAGTCTAAGGCTGCTGCTTTTATAGAATCATAGAATGGTTTGGGTTGGAGGGGACTTGAAAGATCATCTAATTCTAACCCCCCTGCCATGGGCAGGGACACCTCCCACTACACCAGGTTGCTCAGTGCCTCATGCAGCCTGGCCTTAAACACCTCCAGGGATTGAGGGGGCATCCACAGCCTCTCTGGGCAACCTCTTCCAGTGTCTTAAGACAAAGATATTACTGTGCTATGAGTACTAGGTTTAGTTCTACTCACACTATCATTCTTCAAAAAGACTTCATATTTTATTTCAGAATTGATTCCTGATAGTTCGATGTGATGTCTTTGAAGAGTTGAAATGGGGTACAATAAGTACTGTGAAACAGGTGATTTTATAGAAGTCAGACTGGGCAGCAAGTGCTTTGTTTTCAGTTGACTGGGGGAAAAAATAGAAACTAACAGGTATTATCTTCTTAGCCCTTGTCAGTTTTCACAGAATCACAGAATGTCAGGGATTGGAAGGCACCTCAAAAGATCATCTAGTCCATTCCCTTGCTGGAGCAGGAACACCCAGATCAGGTCACACAGGCAGGTGTCCAGTGGGGTTAGAATGTCTCCAGAGAAAGAGACCTCACACCCTCTCTGGGCAGCCTGAGACACTCTTCTCTCACCCTCCCCATGAAAGAGTTCTTTCTTATATTTCTGTGGAGCCTCCTGTGTTCCACCTTGCACTCATTAACTCTTGGTCTATCATTGGAGGTCACAAAATCAGTTTTATCTCTGCAGCATAAGGAATAAAGTGATATTCTTCTTTAATTCATTTTGTTACCTTTTTTTTTTAGTAAAGAAAAAAAAACAAACAGAAAACCCACCAATTTGTCATAAATGCAAAATAAATGTAGTACTGCTTCTTGGTAATAAGTCAAAGCACACCTTAAATCTTCCCCTGGAGTCCAAGGTCTCCATTAAATAGGTACAAACAGGCATAAGCAGTTGAAATGGCAGGAAAAAGGTCAGGGATATAATTTATGCAGTTAAGGATTTCTGTCCCATTTTGGGGTTGTACAATACTATGACTGCACAAAACTCTGGTGTTAGGGGGTTTTCTCCATATACACAGCAAGAGAGCTCATGCTGCAGACTACCCTGGAGCACTACCCCAAGGAAAAAAAGAAAACAGAAAAAAATCATCTGTATCAAGCTGGCAGCATTCACATGAAATTCATACTCTGCTGGCAAATATTGATCCCTCTGAGCAAGAACTAAGTGAATTTCACTGATCCAGGCAGGTGGCTCATCATCCTGTAGGCATGAGGAAAGGGAAAAAAGCTCTCAAGAGACATGGATCCAGAACACGTGCTAAGCAGGCTCAAAAGAGAGGACACTTGGCTATCTGAGGTAAGAGCTTTCCTGTGTTCATTAATTTGTTCTAGAAAGCTCTTGCCAGAGATGGATAGAACTCAGGGAAAGTGTCATTCCCGGACCCCACAAGTTACCTACAAAAGCAAATGGGAAAGCTTTAACAGTACTAGCACACAAACAGCAAAGTGGATTTGCAGACCACAAACATAGATCTTCATAACAAAAGCTGCCCTAGGTCCCTGAAGAACATGATAAACATCTAATGTTCTCCTTTCAGTCTGAGTACATTTAAATTAAGAATTGTATTTTTCTTTATTGCATACACCTGGAAATAGACTAGTTAAAAAAACAGAATTTATTTATGGTTATTTATGAAAATCATAGAATCATAGATTGGTTTGGGATGGAAGGGACCTTACAGATCATCTAGTTCCAACCCCCCTGCCATGGGCAGGGACACCTCCCACTAAACCAGGTTGCTCAGTGCCTCATCCAGCCTGGCCTTTAACACCTCCAGGGATTGAGGGGGCATCCACAGCCTCTCTGGGCAACCTCTTCTAGTGTCTCACCAACCTCACAGGAAAGAAATTTTTTTTTATCTCCAGCCTGAATCTCCCCTATTCTAACTTACATCCATTACTCCTAGTCTAAGGTTTTATAGATTTTATTAATAGATTTTATTAAAATAAAACCCAACTATACAATACTTAACTCCCCAGATACTTCCTTCCTTCCTGAAAAAATCTCACCCATACACATACTCCCCAAAATAAGATTGCACCAAGAATAAGGACAACCAGTAATCACTGACATCCTTAATAAAATAAATCCTCATGAGCTTCCTTTCATTCCATTGCTTCCTTGACAAAAGAATAAAAGCAAACCAACCTGTCAGACACATTCAACAGATAATCTCTGGATTCAACAGATAATCTCCAAGCTCTGGAGCAACCTGCTATCTGTCAACACTTCCATGTTCCCTGGTTGCAGCAGGGCAGGATCTCACATCCAGAGGACCATCCCATGAAAGCTAGGCCCCGGTGATGGAGCAGGACCAAGGTCAAGCCAGTACATCAGACAAGGATTGTTTGGATCAGGAGAACAGCACTGGTACTTGGAAGATCACCACAACTATGTGTAGATGGGAGAGATAACAACCCTGGGCTAAGCTTAAGTACAGCCCTCACCCCCAAAGTTCAGGGTGTGGATGGGGATACAGGTGAGTCTCCTCAGGACCCTGGGACTTGTTGGTGCCCTCAGGGGCAGGATGATTACTTTTCTTCCTACTAGCTGTCAAAATTTTATATTACCTTATTCAGGAGAAAGAGAGAGAAATGTATGCACACACAGTATAAAATCCTCTTGGCACATTCTCCAACAACACAGAATCACAGAATACCAGGAATTGGAAGGGACCTCAAGAGATCATCAAGTCCAGTCCCCCTGCCAAAGCAGGAACACCCAGATCATGTCACACAGAAAGATGTCCAGGTGGGGTTTGAATGTCTCCAAAGAAGGAGATCCCCACACCCTCTCTGGGCAGCCTCCCCATAGAAAAGATTTTATCATATTTCTGTGGAACCTCCTGTGTTCCAGCTTTCGCCCATTGCTCTGAGTCCTGTCGTCAGAGGGTACAGAGAAGAGCCTGGCTCCATCCTCCTGACACTCACCCTTACATATTTTTAGACCCCTGACTACAGTTGAAATTAACCAATCTATCCACACTTGATCCCATAGGAAAATCTTTACCCTCTTGCTCAATAAGTGCCTTCATCCAAATAACTGGGAGTTTGTGCCACATGAGTGTGTGGGGTGGCTTGTAGCATCAGTTTGGGATAGAAACAACAGGACAGAAATTCTCTTTTTTACTGGTGCTCCCACAATGCCTTCACCCCTTAAACAGTACTACCAACAAAAATGTATTTCTCAGCACAGCAGAAGAAAGGTAATAAAACATTCAGACTGGAGAGATGACAGGATTCTCCCTCCTCTTACTTTCTGGGGATTAAAGAGATTAAAATGTGGATAAACATGTATGCAATCTCTGTTGGCACCAGCAGGGTGTCTTCAGCCAACAGAGTCTAGATTACATGGATTATGTCTCTAATATACACACCATTAAATAGTCTTTCCAGCTCACCAAAAATCACTCCTGGGATCACAAATAGAAACACATCCTCCGTGTTCATGGAGCTTTGGTCAGAGTGAGGTTGATGACTGGACTGGACCATCTTAAAGATCCCTTCCAACCTAGATGACTCTACGAGCTGTTGGAGCGGGTCCAGAGAAGGGATACCAAAGGGCTACAGTAACTCCCTTCTGAGGACAGGCTGAAGGAGTTGGGTTTGTTCAGCCTGAAGAAGAGAAGGCTCAGGCTCAGAGTAGCTTCTTAGTACCTGAAGGGGGCAACAGAAAGTCTGAGATAGGACTTTTTAACAGGAAATGTGATTGTCAGGACTAGGAGTAATGGATGTAAATTGGAAGAAGGGAAATCCAGGCTGGAGATAAGAAAGTAATTCCTTCCTGTGAGGGTGGTGAGACCATGGAAGAGATTGTCCAGAGAGGTTGTGGATGCCCCCTCCTTGGAGGTGCTTAAGGCCAGGCTGGATGAGACACTGAGCTACCTGATCTAGAGGGAGGTGTCCCTGCCCATGGCAGGGGGGTTGGAACTAGATGATCTTCAAGGTCTCTTCCACCCCAAACCATGCTATGGTTCTATGATCTTTTCTTTATTGGAGCTAAAGTAAGATGGTAACTAAGTTCTCTACAAGTGCTCCCAACAATCTAATTTGTGTTCTCATTTTCAGTCCTTAAAAAAATAGTCTTTTTGTTTGGTTTTGAGGGAACGTAACTTTCATCCAGCTTGCAGAGAGAAGACACACTTGTCCCAATTGGAGCCCTTAACATTACTGTGTTCTTTATGCAAACAAAAATCCCAGGTCCTTGTGATGCTAATGCCAATCCTTGCAGAGGACTCCCTCCCTTTGTGCTGTAGATAAAACAATTAATCACGGGGAGGGGGGGGAGAAACACAGGCTGAAGTAAATCAGCTCTTTCACGTTAAATGCTCCTATATGTGGCATTTCAATTAGTTGATTAGTTGATATTGATACTGTAATTTTCTGTGTTGGCAATTGTATTTGCAGTACATAACAGCAAATTACTGCAATCACCAGCTGTTGAACAAGTGCTTCTGATTCATTAGATACTCTTTGATCTAAAATTTTTATTTTACTGTTAACAATGAAGTACCATTGATGTGCATTAATTTAAATGACGTATAAAAAATGAGGAAAGGGAGAAGGAGCAGCAGGGAATGGTCACGTATTTAACTGCAGCCTCCCCTTCATGCTCTTCTCTTTTTTTGCTCGCTCACTGTAAAAATCACAGTGGTTGTTGCTGCTAAGAATTTGACAGTACAGCAATTTCTCAGACTCCTGAGATCTTCCAGATACTGATGAATACTTCTAGTCGCTTTCCTTTCCCAGTTTTTCTGACCCCAAAATACTTCGTATTCACTGGACAGTCTATCTTTCAGGAAGATCCACATCTATGTAGTTGGGCAACCTGAGGTGGCGCTCAAGATCCAATTCTCGCTTTTGTTTAGATTGCCTTACACCATAAGGGGGTAAAGCAGCCACCAGCTTCTCATCGTTGCACTGCAACTCGGTTTTCCTCTGCCTAAGAGAACCCTGGTGAAGTAAGGAGCACCAAGAGAGAAACCAGAGTTGAATAGTAGCAGAGATAATCAATCTCAAACAGAGCTAAGTGGTATATCAAGTGTATGCTCGTTAATTACTTTGTCATTACAGTGCTCAGATATCTCAATGGCACCATGCCTACCTACAGTTTCTTAGTAGATATGCTCTGTTTAGCATTATAATGTGCTTTTTAATATATCATCACATAGAAAGTGAAAGGATATTTTCCTTTCTGAATTCAAAATACCTGTCATTGCTAAGCTCACAGCTGACTGCATTATCTAGTGTGGACAGATGAGAATATGAGGAGGTTCACTAAAAAACATTTCTTATTCTCTTCAAAGACAGGCTAGTCCACAGCCAAAAGCAGAGTCTATTAAAAGATGCTCAATAAGATACATTGCATTTTCTCCAAATGTCTGTCACAGATGGCTTTCTGTCTGCAACTATGATTTGAAAAAATACAGATTTCTGTTCCACAGAAGATGGGGGAAAGTACAGAAGGAAATTAGTGGCAGCCTCTAGAAAGGAACAGATTCTGCTAAGCAAATTACAAAGCTGTAGGAAGAGCTTCTGCTACTCAGGGTTGAAGCTCTCCTACCAGTCTGAAGAAGAGGACTGAATGATGTGCAGCATGTCAACATATCTTTATTTGGGCACTGTTGTTTTGGAAGGGCTGACAAATAAGGGGAAAGCAATTTGACCACAAGAAAAAATGGGTTAAAATGTTTTGTGCTATGGCTGTCTAAGGAAAGCCCATAACCAAGCACAAAAGAAGGGGTAACACTCCATATCTAGTGAGTGCACAAACTGTACCATCAGCACTGAGAATTACAGGATATCAGGGATTGGAAGGGACCTCAAGAGATCATCTAGTCCCATCCCCCTGCTGGAGCAGGAACACCCAGATAAGGTCACACAGGAGGCTGTCCAGATGGGTTTTGAATGTCTCCACAGAAGGAGACTCCACACCCACTCTGGGCAGCCTGTGCCACTGTTCTCTCACCCTCACCATGAAGAAGTTTTTCTGTGGAGCCTCCTGTGTTCCAGTTTGCACCCATTGCTCCTTGTCCTGTCATTGGAGGTCACTGAGTAGAGCCTGGCTCCATCCTCCCTTTAAATGTTCATAAACATTAATGAGGTCTAATGAGAATTTCTGGCATTCTGAGCTGACAGATAAAAGAATTTACTAAATCTTTCCCGTGACTTTGTACTACTCTAGTGCCAGTTCTCTGGGCTGTGCGCAGAGGAACCAAGTGGCAAAGCAAGAGGATGTTGTTTCCATCAACATGCCCAAAAAGAGAATACACAGAGGACACTCCACCACTTGACAAGCAACACTCATTCCCACTAAGCTCCTAATGTGCTGTGGAAGTAGTGTGCTCTGCAACACATCTAAGCTCAACATTTCCATGTATATCAAAGCTTTGAAGATTTAATTCCCCACAGCCTCCTGAAAAATTCCCACGGTCTGAGAGAACTAAATGGTCTTCAGCAGAAATTGTACTGTCCTACAATCTCCCAGCACAAACCAGCTGATGCTGTACGGGACACTTTTTCAATGCCTTAAACCATGCACAGCCACACAAAGCTCATGAAAGATACATGCCACGTGAGAATACATTTCAGTGACATCTTTACACTGAAATTGAGAGTTCAGCTTCCATCTCAGTCACACTCCATCTCTAACTCAGCTGATGAATCTGATTTCAAAATTCAGGCTGTAGGAGCTGGGGTTGTTCTAGGCCATATGATTTGAAGTTATTTGAAAAAAAAATAAAAGAAAGGGGTATTGAGGCTGGGTGTTGCAGCTGAGTCTGGATGATGAAGGGAAGGCTGAGAAGTATCTGGTAGAGAGAGTGCAGATGGAGTGTTGAACGACAGCTACTCATTTTGTCCTTACAGATGGAGTTGGTGGATTCTGCAGTTTAGCAGCTCTGACCATAGCACCAACAAATAATAATGTAAGAAAATCTGTATATAATAAAACGTCAAAAAAATGAAGAAATGCTGATTTCCCAGCTGAGTACCCTGTTTTATAGATGGGTGAGTTATATATTTCAGTTAAAGGAATGCAATAAAGCCAGGTTTACTTTTGCAGATGTTGGTCCCAGCTTTGTAATTCTTGTAGGATTTAACTTCAGTAGCAGTTTGACAAATTCTCATTTTTCAATGACAAAACATTTTATTTTTAATGAAAATGAGCAACTGGTTTTATTGATTTCTTCCAAATCATAAACTCCTACTTTTTACAGAGAGTAAAAAGAGACTGCCAGGTAAGGCCTGTACTGGCCCATTTGGCCAAAAATGGCTGCAGGTGGGAGCAAATTGTTTAATTTTAGAGAAGGAAGAATGTCCTAACTGAGGCCCTTTGTAAAAGCCACGTGGAGGCCACTTCTTTGGGAGTAAGAGTATTAGAAACATAGAATGGCTTGGGTTGGAAGGGACCTTAAATATCATCAAGTTCCAACCTCCCTGCCATGGGACACCTCCCACTGGACCAGATTGCTCAGTGCCTCATCCAGCCTGGCCTTGAACATTTCCAAGGAGGGGGCATCAACAACCTCTCTGGGCAGCCTGTTCCAGTGTTTCACCACCCTCACAGGAAAGAATCTCTTTCTTATCTCCAGCCTATATCTTCCCTCTTCCAACTTACATCCATTATTCCTAGTCCTGCCATCACATATCCCATTAAAAAGTCCTATCCAAGCCTTTCTGCAGTCCCCTTCAGTTATTGAGAAGCTACTCTGAGGTCCCCCCAGAGCCTTCTCTTCTCTTTTAGCAATGTGCACCCCCCCTGCTCTGGAACAGCAGTGTGATTGGCAAGGAGATTGTGTACTAGGAGCTCTCTGTGTTGGGAATGTGTCTTCTACCAAAGAAGTCCTAATTTGGCCAAGTCAAAAGCTGTAACAAACCATAGTTTGAATCTAGCCATATATCCTGCTGTACCTGCTGGCTGCAGGCAGCTCAATGCGCTGATCTGGGGGAAAGAGTGACTTTATCTGAAATTTTTGCTCTGAATCCTCCCAGGCTGTCTGGGCCTGGAACTAGAGACAAGAAGCCTTTTCTCTGATGCTCTGCAGTCCCTGATGATCTCAGGGCTTGTGGAGGAAAATGCCTGATTTATGCACAGAACCAACAATGGTTTGGCTTCAGGAAGAGAGCAGAGGGAAGGTGGGCACTGAGGCAGTGAATTGACACTCAGCGTGGAGGACATCTGATGAGCAGCCGTGTGCCCTGAGAAGCATCATCATGTTTGGGAAGGCAGAAAAAAAAAAAAAAAGAGTAAAGAATTACAGAATCATGGAATGTTTTGGGTTGGAAGGGACCTGAAAGATCATCTAATTCCAACTAGGTGGGACACCTCCCATTAGATCAGGTTGCTCAATGCCTTGTCCAGCCTGGCCTTAAACACCTCCAGAGAGGGGGCATCTACAACCTGTCTGGGCAACATGTTCCAGTGTATCATCACCCTAAAGAGGTGATGGCTACCATGGAACAGCCCCCAGGAGAAGAATCAGTAAGGAAGCTGGGTCACCTTGAGGCCATGGCTAGAGAAAAAGGACAAAATCTATGTGAGTAGCTAGAAAAGAGTGAGCAAAAAGTTTGGGGACAAGGGCTCAGGTGAAACTTGACAGCAGCAAGGCTTCAATTCCACCAAGGCTCCTGATCCTCCTTGTTCTTTCTGTGGGCTTTTGGAGGTAGCTGGCTGTAGTGAAACAGATTCACTACTTATGGACTAAAAGCCATTGTTGTCCAGTTGAAAGACACAATTATGGTTGCACTGACCCATCTTTCTGGAATAGCCCAACTATGGACTCCTTGGGTGTACAGGGGAGTACAGCTACATCAATCATCCTCTTCTCTCCCCTTACCCCTGAAATCCATCCTAAAAAGCACTCAGACACCCAGAGATGGACAGTCGACCTGCATGGATGACTAAATGGAATGGAGATGGTGACATGGATGTAACAGGCTGGAGAGGTGAGCCTGTGCAAACCTCAGAAAGTTCAACGAGGCCAAGTGCAGGGGCTGCTCTTGGGCCAGCCCAATCCTCGTTACTAAAACAGACTGGGAGGTGACATCACAGAGAGCAGCTCTGTGGAAATGGACTTGGGTGGATAAAAAGCTGGACATGAGCCAACAGAGTGTACTCACAGCCCAGGATCCAACTCTGGCCTGGGCTGCATCAACAGAGCCGCGGCCAGCAGGTGGAGAAAGGGGATTCTGCCCCTTTACTCTGCTCTTGTCAGACCCACCTGGAGTCACTGTGTCCAGCTCTGGAGCTCTCAGCACAAGAAG
>VZTY01033610.1:0-30558 GCA_013400935.1 Turnix velox
CTATTCTATGATTCTATTCTTCAGAGGAAATCTGAATTACACAGCCACAGTAAGTCTTTAGCTTGACTTCAATTAGAAGCTAGTATGCACCTCTATGATGAGCTCAGGGAAAACTGCAGCATGAACACAACCCATTTTATTTTGGTTGAACCACCAAAATGGGGCTGAAGATTTTTTTGAAGAGTTCATTGCATCTTTGCCCTCCTTAAGCAAAGGTTATCACAAAGCTGTCTGTTTGAGTAAATAATGACTACTGGGTGGTCACTACTGCCTGTGTGTTATTACATGTTCAGTGATAAGCTTAAGTAGGTCGTTAACAAGGAGAAGTCTCTACCAAGACACTCATTATGAAATCTAATGATGGTAAAGTTTCAATTACAGGGAGAAAATAATGAGCTGAATGCATATATGTGCTGAGCAAGCAGACTGACTATTTCAAAAAAAACATAAAAATTAAAAATTTAAAAACCTAAGGTTTCTAAAAATTAAGATTTGCAGGATAAAACAGCTTAGATTTTTCTTCAATATAGACTTCATTATTGCTCATATTCTTCATCTTAACACCTAATGCTGTCAGCATTTATTGATTCAGCCTTCTAATAACCACATCATCTTTCCAGTATGTCAGAGAATGTCAAGGTGACTGTGATGCCATATGATTGGAGTATGATTCTAGTGTCACAAAGTATTTGTATCAGTTGTTTATCCAGAAACATGCTCAGAGTGTCATAGGAGCAAAATACTGCCTTTATTAATAAAATCTGCTATGTAAAAATATTTCATCACTTTGTGTAATGCTGCCAAAATAGCTCTGTCAAGTAATCATTTAAATAATTATATTTAAATAAACTAGAACTCAACTAGGGCACTTTGACCAATGTCACATCTTCCCAAAACACAAGACCTTTCAACAGTCAGCTATTTCGATTATCACAGAGCTGTAAAGTATCTATTCTCTTTTGCAATACCAGCAGGGTACTGTTACTGCATATCACCTGAATTTCTCCTGAAGGTTTGTTTCCTTCAAGCATTCAGCCAGCTCAAGCTTAATTTTATGAAAACATAATTGCTTTGGTTGCAAATTGCACTGATTTTAATACTAGCATTATTTTTCATAAGTGTTGAAATGAGACAAGAATTACAGTATATTGATTCATTTGATAAAAGTAAAAAAAATATCCTTTTTAAGGCATTCAGTATCTCGAATTTAGAGTTTTCAACTAAGATGCACATTTTAGTTCTTTTCAGAAGCAGAAGTCAGTGAAGACAGTAGGTCCAGTGAGTCACTGGGTATAAGCAAACTCAAGCACTAAACCAGTAAAACACAAACATTATTTTGTTAAAGAAACTGAAAATCATCCTTCTTTTTCCTCTAAGAGCTTTGTAAAATAAGGTGCCAAGTCATGCCTGGATTGATATGATCACCCTGAAATAATGGATTTCATTCAGTAATAACGTGCAGCTGAGTAGAACTAAGGAATAACCCTAACTCCAAAGAGCAAGTAACTCACATGAAGGACTTTCTGAGGATTTTGTAACATGGATTGGCTTGGCTGAAATCACTTCAAGACTCATTCAGGCTGCAAGGTGATATTCACAACTTTCATCTCAATCTAAACTCAAATTTTCTAACCTTAGCAATGTACCACAGTTAGTAGTCATCTTTTTCCACTGTGGTATAAGCTATGAGAGTTAAGTTGTGCCTGTGCAAAGGCACAATCCCTCCTTCTCTTCACCTATGGTGACATCTGAGCAGAAGCATAGCAGAGGTTCTCTGCCCTTCCATCTGTGCACACCAAAGAAAGCAGGGAGCCCCCCTGTTCCCACTGTGACACACAGCAGCATGGGCTTGGTAGCCTTTTCTAGTTCACAAATCTTGCAAACAGCAATTCACTGTCATCAGTATATCCTTAAAATTTGAGTATTTATTTTTCAGGACCTGGAGCAGATTCTTCCTGTGAACCATCTCTGAAAACACACAAGCAATTACCAGTCACAACACTGATAAGAGACAAACAGAGAAATCAGCTTGTAGGACAGGTGATGATCAGGATCCTAACAGAGGGCTCTTGAGCTCTGCTGTCCTGCAAGCCTGAATTTTCACCACATAGAATCAACACCGTTCCAAAATAAATAAAATTGGCAGATACGGGGGAAGCAGTCTGATCACAACATTTGTTTGTCATAATATGCCAGAAATTAGTTTACAAACTTGTCTTTGCAATTACAATAATAATCACTTCCCAATATCCTCTCACACTTGTGAGAGGCTTCAACACATCTTAATTGATGAAGTCCAGAAGTCCAGTAATTTCAGCTTGAATATTCAAGTGCATCCCGGTAAAACACAAAATACAGGGAAAATAATAGGCCTGGCACAAAGGGAAAGCTGGGGAGAGAGGGCTCCAACTGACTGTTGCAGCACAACACATGACAATCAGCCATCACAGGAACCAGCTCAAGACAAGACTCGATGCAGGCAGGCACATTGGCAGCATGAAGCTCTTACAGCCATGGGAACATTTGCTTAATATATTCTTGAGGCAAACATACACAGAGAATGCAATTTTAAGATGGCCCTAAGTTTCTAGATGATGGCCTTTTTTCACAACTTCAGTAAAGATACCTCTTCTGTTACTATGAATTACCATGCAACTTCAGCCTGTCAATCCAGCACAATGTAGATCCTGAAGCATAATGACATCATCTCTCAGAGGGGAAAGCATTGTGGTTTCATTGCAGCAATCAATGAAGCCTTAACTATTTTTTCCTTGACTTTTGTGCACTATTATCCATATCATAATAAGCCTCAAACTTGAAGACTAGTCTTAAAGACTAAGCTTGATTGTGCCAGCATGTCTGCATGGAACAATAAAGAAGAAAGTCCTTGCTTTAGAGATCACACTCTAACTGATGAAAAAATAAGACGATAAAATAACCGTAATGGAGAAAGGAGTCATAGGTTGACTCAGGGCCACAAAGATGGTCAAAGGACTGCAGCAACTGCCTTATGAAGACAGGCTGAAGGAGTTGGGGCTGTTCAGCCTGGAAACGAGAAGGCTCAGGGAGGACCTCATAGTAACTGATCAATACCTGAGGGGGGCCTACAGAAAGGTAGGGGTAGGACTTTTTACTAAGATATGTGATGGGAGGACAAGAAATAATGGATGTAAATTGGAAGGGGGTAGATTTAGGCTGGATATAAGAAAGTTTACAGTTATAAGAAAGTTGTTTACAGTGAGGGTGGTGAAACACTGGAAGAGGTTGACTAGAGAGGCTGTGGATGCCCCCTCTCTGGAGGTGTTTAAGGCCAGGCTGGACAAGGCACTGAGCAGCCTGATGTAGTGGAAGGGGTTGGAAATCAATGATTTTAAGGTCCCTTCCAACCCAAACTATTCTATGATTCAATGACAAATCTCTTACCAAATGTCCAACAGGAATGATTTACCCATATTAATAAATAAAAAAAGATTTGAGTAATACTTCACTGAGTGGAACTTCCATACAATTCCCAAGCAGAGGGCACCATAGAGAATCACAAGTACATGGTTCACTTCCTGGCTACTCCTCTCAGTGCCTCCTGGGGCAAAAGATTATCCTATAAAGGGGCCAGACCAACTCCATACATCTGGTTGCCCCCCCATATCCTTCTCTTCCAACTGTCTCATTTGTACAGAATTTGGTGTTGCATAAGAGGACTCAAGGGGTATATCAGGTTCCAGTGCTTACATTAGGCTACTTGACTGTCACTCAGTCACATGAGAATTCAGGTAGAAGATGCCAAGGTCTCCAGATCACCCAAAAGCTTATGAAGTAGCCCAGAAAACTTTGTATTTCTAGGGTTATAATTAAGAGTAGGCAAGCTAATTCGGTCTCCAAGATTCAGTGGAGTTTAGGTACAATTTAAGTGTTGGGAAAACTATATAGGGTCATTAACAAACTGACTAGGTACCGCACTCTGTGTAGAGTTGTGCCTCAACACAAGGTTGGAGAAGCCCCATCTCTGCAGGTTGATGCAATGCCTCTGGAAGCCCAGGTTATGAAGAAGTGCACATGGCTGCTAAACTCCACCTTTGTCCCATGCCCAGAAGGCCTAAAAATCGTTCACTTGCACCAGCATGACACCACCATCATCTGTCTCATTTCCTAGGTCCCAAGTTTGACATGGAGGGGCCATTATGTGGAAGGGTTGAGCATGTACAACCCACACCAGCATTAACAGGAGTTTTTCAGCATGCAGATTTCTATTCAGCACTCAGTATCTCTGAAAGTCATCTCACAACTGTCTTAAACTGGCTACCAAATTTGAGGGATACTTTGGGTCTTAATCATACTTTTTAATTTACTATTGGAGATAAAGATACATGAGAGAAATTCAGAATATACTGGTTAACAGCATCCAAAGTGTATCAGCTGAACACAGTATTTGAAGTTATTATCAAAAAGTAGAGTGAGGAACAAATACAGACATGTACACGTGGTTGTTTGTATATATTTCTATAAACATTGTTTCCCGTCATTAAAATGACTTTAAATTTGCACACTTCAAAATAGTTAGCACTTGTATACATAAAAATCACCAGCCTATGGTGACTATTTTAACTCCTTAACAGACTTTTGACGAAATACACACCTCACTGGGGTCAGAATCCTCTCAGATGCATGAGTTAGCAAAAAACCTCATCTGATCTCTTCAAAGTTTCACATCAGTTTTTTTGCTATATGCATTTTATTAAAAATTAAAATGCAATTAAAAAGTCACATTAAAATTCAATGATGCTCTCAAACTTTTCCCATGCCACTTTCTGGCCACCCAGGGGAGAAAAAACAGATGTATATAAGACCTGAAAAAAAAAATCACTACTGAATAAATTTAAGTGCTAAATTATACTAAAATTGATCCCTATGCATCAATTAGCACTTTGATTTGGGCAATGTAAAACTGTCTCTAAAGGCATTTTCTTGTTTAAAAACTCCAAGGACCCCTTTACAAGCACTACCACACTGGAAAGTGTTCCTCAGCATCTCCTACACAATGGCCACCTCCCATCTCAGCTGCAAGGCTCTAAGTGACACCTATAGCATCAAACAGCCTCTTGCACCTACTATCCCAAGATAACAAAAAGAAGCAATGTTACACAAGCCACTGCAGAGGTTCATTCTCCTTTTCAACCTTGACCCCACCAACATGAGCAGGAGCTGCAGGTATATTTGAAAGGTTAAAAGCTTGAGTTATTTTACTGTCATCTGCATAGCAAGCCAAAGACATTTGGAATAAATTGCAGAGCAGACACCATCACTCACTTTTATGAGTGTTAAATTATGGAGTAACTCAGGGCTCCTCAGCAGATTAGGCTAAATTGGAATTTGATGTCCATGAGCTGCTGCTGCTGCCATGGTAGGGGTTTTGGATAAAAGTAACAAGTACAAGAGTATTTGAAAAAATATGTTTAGGGTGATGGGAGTGGGCCAAGCTAGACTAAAACTGGGTCAGTTTATGTATTTTCAGGATAGCATCCCTCTCTCTGGCATGCTTGTTCTTCCTCCAGCCTTGAAGCATCTCTGTCTGCCTTACACAGTTCTACTTGGGGAATTTTCCTCCTTAGCAAGTAAAATTCTTGGGACACAGTTTTTGTGTAGGCATAGGCAATTACTGCCTATGCCACGAGAATGAAAATACATTGTATTAATAAAGATGAAACCCTGCCCATAATTCACATTTGATAGTCAAAAACAGATAGAAATGGTCAACTTCAGGCCATGAAGACATTTAATTAGTAACTAAACATTATGCCATGCAAACTTTGAAAGTTTTATCATCATTACAGTTTTGTTACATACCATTTGCAGGAGGGATTATCTTCAACACGACTCACATATAAACTTTCTTGACCAATGTCAGTTTGGCACCAACTCACTCTTTAATTGACTGTTAACAAATTCTCCAAGATATAACTGCTGCACAGATACTTTATCTTCCTGTTAATTGGTAATTATGCATTGGCAGGAAAAACAGTGTTTCTTTCCAATTATTCCAGAACTCAGTGATTATTTAAACTTTGCTAATTAGCAGGAGAGGGCTGGTACATCTTCTGGGCAAATTGTATTTGATAATTCCTATTAAAATATACATGGCAGTAGTTGACTTGTAACAAACACCAAAAAAAAGTGGCAGTTCAAAGGGTATTAGATACAGCACAAGGCAAATGGGGGCCTATTAAAATTTCCCCAACTGTTCTAATGAGAACGCCGAGGGTCATTTCTTCCTAGTTTACCATCTGTTTGGTTTCTGGCAAATATCTCCCGTGTGAAGGGAGGGTCCTGGAGCCCATTTGGCTTGTCACAAAGTAAAACAGGGATGTACAGCAATTTCACTAAGTTACAAAACTGTACTTCAAGAATGCCAGCACATACATAGCTGAAAACTTTTTTTCAAAAAGCTGGCATTTAATGATTATTCCTTACTGTTTAAAGCTGTGAACTAGCACAGAGAGGCAAAGTCTAAACAGGAGGAACCAATTTTATAGGCTCACCTAACAAGAAAAACACAACAGTTGGCTTTTTTTTCCACCACACAGCGTTAGTGAGGGATATTTTCCTTTATCTGTCAAAATCACAGCAAAATATTACCCCAGAACCATCAGTCTGGCATAAACTAGGGCAAAAACCAAGCCTCTGAAAGCTCAAAAGAATCATGGAACCATAGAATAGTTTGGGATGGAAGGGACCTTAAAGATCATCAAGTTCCAACCCCCCTGCCATAGGCAGGGACATCTCCCACTACATCAGACTACGACTTAGAATAGTAAAATGGTTTAGGTTGGAAGGGACCTTTAAAGATCATCTAGTTCCAACCTTCCTGCCATGGGTAGGTATGCCTCCCATTAGATCAATGTCTGTAAAGAATTTCTTTCTTATATCCAGCTGGAATCTACCCCCTTCCAATTTATATCCATGCCCCATACAGGAGAAAAGGGAGCCTCAGGTGCCACCAACACATAGTCCAGAACAATCCACCTGAAGATCTGGGGACTAACATAAGCATTTTTGAGAAGTGACCTCTTGGAGATGACACTTTGAGTGCCCTTCAGTCACCCTTTGCCCTTCCTCCTCTACAGATGAAACCAGCAGCATCACCAATGATTCCCCCCAACACTCACTCTGCCCTAGGACTGCACACAGTGTATGAGCCAAAAGGAGATACAGGATGAGGGTACTACTTTTATATCATTTTCCCAATTCATACAGAGCAGATCAAAATGACCCCTCATTTACAAATTAAAAGAGGCTTTTGGTTTTGCAAAATGCAAACATGTACATAACCAAAATACCAACTGGAGGATTATGCAAAAGATGCCTTAATCCTGTCATACAAGAACTGAATAATTTAAGAGGAAAAGAGTATAAGATAAAAAGTAATGCCAAGTTATCTCTAGTTATTGGTTGCCCCATGTTTTTCTCTAGGAAATTTATTATTTGCTGTATTTTAAGGAGCATTTTAATTATTCCCACCTTTTTTAAATCCCAGAGACTCAATATGTGATGACCTCTAAATCATGGAAATATTCACAAATGAGAAAAGACCACAAGATGATCTTTCATATTCTACTTCTTTTGCTCTGTAGCAGGTGCAATTCCCCTGTTCTGGCACTAAAATGTTTCCAGGTACCATCACTCTCATCTAAAGTAGCCCACAGAGTTAAACAAACCTGAAAGTTTGCCAGTAATTTATCATCTTGATGCAGAGACATCTGGTTTAAAAGACTGCAAATTACAAATTACATGAACCTACACAGAAAATAAGCCAAAAATGTTCTGTTAGACAGAGTCCTGTGGCAACACTTTCCAATGTAATGAGAGTTTTGAATCCACTGTCTCTAGTATAATAGAGCTTATGGACTTTCAAAATCATCTATTCAATTAAGGTTAAGATATTAATGTATATACCAATATTATCATGGAACTACTTAGAATAGTAAAATGGTTTAGGTTGGAAGAGACTTAAAAATCACTAGTTCCAATTTCCCTACGATGGGTAGGTATGCCTTCAATGAGATCAATGCCTCATCCAGCCTGACCTTACACACCTCCAGGGTGGGGGCATCCACAACCTCTCTGGGCAACCTGTTCCAGTGTGTCACCACACTCACACTGAAGAACTTCCTTCTTATATCCACCATAAATCTATACTCTTCCAATTTGCATCTATTACTCCTAGTCCTGCCATCCTGTACCCTATTAAAAAATCCTACTCCAGCCTTTCTGTAGGCTCTCTTCAGGTATACTTGATTATTCCACTTTTGTTAAAAGGTAAATATCAATGCACTAATTACAATTTTGCATAAAATCATGTTTTAGTGGCTTCACTATAAAAGGCTTACATTTTCCACTGAAGTTGGTGAGGAACTAATTACACCAAACTTCAGTTTTAAATCATTTGTCAGGTGCGTGTGAGATGTGAAAAGCTACCAGGGGGGCTGGAAAGCTTTGGGAAGAAGCTGAATGCAGACAGGCAGTGTGACTGGCAGGTCAAAGGCATGCTTTGTTGTGCTCAGCCCAGCCTGTCTGTCAGCTGGGACCATCCCGTGTAATGAGACAGATTCAGGTCCTCACCACACAGCACTCCTTATCGCTGCTGAGGGATTATGCTGTAATCTTCTCCTTTAATTGCAGAAATTATACTCTGTTCCTTGCTTTCCAGTACACATGGCTTTGGAGGAGCTGAGCTGTATTTTCATACTTATCCCCAAGTTACAGGCCCATTGGCCCTCCAAGCCAGAAAACTCATTCAAACTAATCTCATTTGCAAGCCATCATTCCTACCATACCCACTGCTGCATTTGGAGCTTTCAAAAATGTTTTAAAATACTTCTGTCTCCCACTTTTCTCTTACATACTTCGAAGAAGTCAAGCAGTGAGAGCCCTTAAGTGATGGTACAGACACTCACTGTGTGGAAAGCAGGTGGGCTGATAAACCCCAAAGGATGACCAGCAGATGCCCCAAGCTCTCAAACAACAGGCTGAAAGCAAACAAGGACCTTCAAAGTGAAAAGCAGAAGGGAAAGATACAAAGGAATAGAGACATCTCACAGGAGTTCAAAATGCATCTCCATAGAGGTGGGGTGTGAATGACACTGAGGGGTATCAGTGATCTCAAAGCTTGAGCGAGACAGAGAGGAAGAGGAGGATTGTTCTTCAGGCAATGCTAAAGGAGATGGAAATGAGTTCCAAGTGCACATCACACTGACCAGGAGAGGAGAGCACAAATATTACTGAGATGCAACACAACGTATATATTGTATCAAGGGATCTAACAAAGAAGGAAATTCTCTTCTTAAAAGCTACATTTAAGAATAACTTTTTTCCTAAAGGATCCTTGTTTCTTAGTACTTGTTTGTGCTTTATCCCAGTCCTAATTTTAGCTGTACAATTTTACCTTTATCTGAACCCAGCCAATAGTTCAGCTTGGGTCAAAAGATTAATATTTATGGCCACTATTAAGTTTTATCCCCAAAAGCTCAACCATTTCCCCCTTTATGGGTTGTTTAAAGGAGACCTCCCAAATGAAAATTTCAGCAAGCTTCATGCCAGCATAATCCCACAGAGGAAACCAGAAACCACTTTTTTGGCTACATATTATATAAACTGAAAATGAAAGAAAACATAACCTTTAGAATTAACTCTATTAGCATTAATGGATTTTATCTTTTTTTACTTCAGAGCTTCTTGACATGGTTAATTGTGACAAATGACTATCATTGTGTCTCCATCAAGTGTCTTCCCAAACTGGGTAATTAAAAGATAACTGTAACCATAATACAGTAACTTATGGCACAAAAGACAGATATGTGTACATTGGGAAGACTTCATATTGTCAGTGCAGACTGGAAGATTATCCTAATCTAGCGTGACCTCCTGTGTGACACAGACAAGAGAATTTCAGTGGTAATATTGCAAGGCAGAAAAACATTCTTCCCTGCTCTGTAAGCAATGACTATCAACCCAATTTCAGACTATTGCTATCTTCAGATTTTAAAGGCCCAGCTTCCCCAACCCTCCCCCACCATCTAATCTATGGTAAATCACATAAGTCTTTGAATTGAGGCCTCTGAACCTAACACAGTCTCCTCTACATTAAAAAAATATTAAAAGAAAAATTTCCAGTGAGCCAGACTTAAACTGAATATCACCATTACTTTCTGGAAAGTGGGAGCAGCTTCTATACTAATTGGAGATGATGACTACAGATGGATCCCAAGGTTGCTGAAGAGTGCCTTATTTTCTCTTCATAAAATTAGGACAATGCTATTTTCACCTAGTATTTTACTTAAAAACATAATAAATATCATCATCACAACTCTGTTTTGCAGCTGCAGATGGTAAATTTTAAACCAGTTAATTTTTAAAACTACAAAATTGTTTTAAAAAAACCCAGATAATACACATTTTGGAAGAGCCCATCTTTCTTATCTCTCAATGCAAAGTAAAGTTCATATAACTGTCAGTGCCAGGAGCCATCAGTACATGATGGGTTGAAGGTTACTAAAAAAATAAGTTTGAAAGCCACTGTAATTTTTCTTTCACTGTTTACTTTTTACTGTACAAGACCATTAGCTCTTTTGAAAAATCGTTTTTTCTTTTTTTCCCCAATAAATATGGAGCTAGGGAAGAAAACAAGCAAAGTAAGATTATTTAAAATGTTGTCCAACTAACAACTGCAACACAACTGACTCAATCCTTTAAGATGGATGGAGGTACTCTCCAGAGGGAGCAGCAGACATCCCCTGGGCATGATGTTTGGGAATTTGTATTAACAAGCAAAATGAGGTAGCTCAAACCATGTGTGACTGCTTTCAAATCTCTTTGGCTTTTACATTTTCCCAGCTTGTAGACTTGGATCTTCTTTTGGTCCACAGAACACACACATCACCAGATTAGTTGTTGGTTATCTTATCAGGTCAAACTAACACATCAAGAGGTAGAAAATTAGCTTTGGCAAGATAAAAAAGGTCATGTCTTCTTTCTTTCCACACATCACATATTACTTTCACATCTGTGTCAGTGAGACATCCACTGTAACAGCCCTGCTCTATAGATGAATATACAAATCTATGGAAAAAAAAGCACAGACATGCTTTGTAAATACACAAAACTATTTAGGTCCTTAACAATGTGCTTGATTTCCATTGTAAATATTGAGATGGGAATAAATGTGACCTCTATACAATGCCCATCAAGGTTGTCAAAAAGGGTCATAAACTCATTGATAAGATCATACAAACATCTACTTTACTGCAAGATAATTGTTTGACAATATCATCACCAAAATTTCATACTGATAAGTCATTTTCATCTTTCTTACTCCATCAGATCCTGTATAGCAGGAATGGGGAAAACAACAATATTATTGCTTTCAGAGAAAAGGGATAATTTAGCGCATTTTGCACCATAGCACACTTGTGGCAACCCTGCCCATCCCTTTGTGAGGTCAAGTAAAGAGACTGCGGTTGACCAGTGGTGCTATTCACAGAAGTAAAGCCCTTCTCACATTATTCCACAACAGTTTTAAATAATGTGTAGTTTGCATTGCATTATTTGGTTTAAAAGCTAACCTGATTCTGCTGTATGGCACTCACTGGACCAGGCCACTTGTGTTTCTCATGCATTATCAAAGAGATAATTACCAAGAAGTTTTATTAGGAAGAAAGTACTGAAGTTTAATCCAGAATTAGAAGTGAATGTTTAAACGTGCTCCTGCAAGTGCAGCACAGTTGGTGTCCCATATGACTAGCACCTATTTTTGTACCTCCAACCTGGACTGCTTCTTAGGGGTCATCAAGTTCTTCCAATTAGGAGGAACACAGTTCTTATAATTATTTGTAATAACAAAAAATGCTACCAAATCAACTGCAGAAGGTGTAGCTGTAAATTACTTGCACAGATTTAAGAGATTTTTCAAAAGTGTCAGCCCCGCTGCTACCACTGAATGCAACAGTGAAACTTGAAATATATAAAATTTCTGAAAAACCTGTCCTACTCCTTTCACTACAATTCTAGATTTTGTACATAGAAAATAATTGCTTATATATGATACCTTTGGCCACATTCTGGTTTAAAGAAAGATGCTATTGTTAAATGAATGGAAAAAGTAGGTTGACATAAGGTCAATGGAATCAGTTATTCAGCCCAAGAACAGTTAAATACCTTGGGCTAAATGCTTTAGATTATATTGAATGTCACACCATTTAGAAATGGCCATTTTAACCAGTTTAGCTGCTGAGGCTTTTCTTCTCTTAAAATTCAAGTAATTCAGTATGCCAGTACCAGGCTGAGCCAAGACAAAGAAAGAAAAGGAATAAAAGCTGTCTAAAAACTACCAGCTTTATCCCATTGACTCCCACCAACTTCAACTTATTGTTGACTACACAGTCTAAACTAATCTGCTTCAGTATCTGTGTTATTTATTTCCTCTGTACAATCAAGCATTGGTTGCAAAATCTAGGTTACATTGGACTTACCAAATCCAAAAGCACTGGATCCACCAACACTCTGGGAAGCCTGAACACTGGTGGAGGTGTAGAGCCCAGTTACCAGTAAGCCATCAAAGAAGGTACTCGTTGAAATAGTCACTGAAATAAGAGAAACAAGATATGTATAATTATTTACAAGCAGTAGTTAACATTCTATATAGGACCTGCGAGCAGACTCCTGCACTTGGATGATATCCCATCACCCAGTACAGTGAGATTTATCTGAATTCCCCCAATTACTTATAACGCGTAGTGACTTCAAATTGCCCAAAAAAATTCTCAGCATTCACACTGTGTGTGCCAAGTTTCAGTTCGTTCTTGCACAACTTTCTCAGAGTTTACATAAAGAAAATTGACTGGTTTAGAAACATACAATGGCATTTATTGGTGTTTAACTCAACTTCTATTCCTAAATGAATCATCAGTTGTGTACCAATAATCATTTGCTGCAGGAGCCAGACAAAAAAAAACCCTAGTGTTGCAAGAGGATCTGAAATGAACATCAGAAGGGTGATCATGGCCTTCACTTCTTGGGAGGTTGCCTTCCCTAGAAGCACAGGACTATGCTATATATTAAACATGCAATTAAAACATAGCATTGAAATATATTACTTGTATGAAATTCTCAATACATTTGAATATAGTAAAAGAAGTGAAATGAAAAGGGTTATGGTGTTGTTCTTTCTGAGTTGAACAGGGTGCTTATCTATGGTTATCAGACATATTATTATACACTAAAATCATATGGGTGTCTGGGATATTATAGGTTATGTTCATTTAGGTAACTCATGAATGTACTTTCTAAGAGATTCTTAGATATTAGCAGCAGTCAACCAAATAACTTCTCTACAAGTAATAGAGGAATCTGTATATTTAATCAGAGTGGAAAAATCTCACAATGTTTATTGACTTCTTGAAAACACTGATTCTTGTGTTTTTACTTCAGTGGCTCTCAGTTTGTATCACTGTATACTTATCAGCTTCAGTAGCTCTGACTTGGAAAGATCTAAATTATTAAGACCTAAATTATTAAGTGACAAGTTTTGGTTTTTCCCACTGTATAAATGCAATACCTTCTTAAAAAAAAAAATCTAATCCTACAGCAGCATGCAACATTCTTTGCTTCATAATTTAAAAAAACAGACAGGAAGTTATTTATTTTCAACTCTAACATTAGGTGCCTACTTAATTGAAAATTAAGCTAGTAAACTTCAAAAAATAATTACATAGCTTTACAATCATCTTCCCTTTCTCTCCTCACCTTTGCCTAATATCACCCTTTTCTACATCTAATGTATATTCAATGTAATATTCTGTTAAAATCTTTATTTAAATCTGAATTAAATACAGTGCAAATCTATATAACGTACAAGACTTTTTATTTCCAATCTGCATCAAAGGCATAGAACCTGCATAAAAAGATGTCCCTTTGAAGAACAGTCTGGCATTACTTGTGGCCTTGATCCCTGAAGATGCATCAAGACCTTAGTTATCACACAAGTTCTGCATTCATACTTAATCCTTTTTCCTCCCCTTCTTAATACAGAGAAAACAGTGCTTGCAAAAGATCACTGATAAACTCTGACCTCTCCTAACATCACTTTCCTCCTTCCCATATCACTCTCCCTTGCTAAAAACACCATGAGCCTGTGCCTGGGCAGGGAACTGACATAACGTCCTGTGAAGTTTATCACCAGTAAGCTCTCTGATGCACACACAGAAACAAAACAGTTGGAGTATTGAATGCCAGCAGTCACTTAATATTTAATGTGGTGCACACAATGGCTTGAACTTAATGTTACATATTGAGAAGACATGCAAGCATTGATAATGGTTTAATTTGCCCTGAGCAGTGAAGCCCCATTTACCATATTTAATTTATTCTCCATCTCTTCACATTTAATCACCTTCTTTTCTTTGATTATTTAATAGTATATTCAATATTCCCAAATCTAACTTTTTTGTTCCCTGGGTTCAAAATTTCAGCGTTTTGCAATAGACCTTTCCCTAAATGCAACCACAGATCCACAGCTACATGCTAAATTTTTAAGAGGCCGTGTGCGAGATAACAAGAACAGCAAAAGAGACTAGAATTTTTAAAAATAAAATAGGCATGATGGGGAGAAAAAGCAAATCAAACAGCCAAACAATGAATTCTTCCCACATTTGATGAAGAGGTGAATAATGCAGAACCTTTTCTTCCCTTTGAGCTTTTAAACCAACAAAGAGGAAAAACATATGTTGAAAAAATATGCCTGTGTGTTATTTTTGAAGACTTGGCAAAACAGTCAGTGAAAAGCATTGATAGAAGGGCACCGGGCCAGTACTTTGCTGCCATTTTGATTCCCTGTGGGAAAGCATCTTATTCTTTACTGAATAGGATATAATGCAAAATCCTACTGTGAACAGGTGACCATTTTCTCTCTGGGAAAGAAGTGATATTTTTACAATGCCTGCATTTGATTTTGGACATATTTGTGTGATTGTCAACCCTCATTTTCCATGAGCATGTAATAGGTCAATTTTTATTGTTGAAAAATTTCCAACACAGTATGGCTCCCTCATTAAGCCTCTGGGAAACTGCACAATGCCTCCAGCACATTTTTTAAAAACAGAGCACTAGGCTGTTATTATACATGTGTCATACATTTCAGAATAATTTCATAGTTCTACAAGAGGAAAAAAATTAATCATGACATTCTCAGTGATGATTTTTTTTAACTCTACCCGGTGGTGAAGTTCATCAAATTCCCATAAAATGAAAAAAACCCACACACCATGCCAAGCATTAATGACCAAGAATAGGAAAACTGTGCTAATGCACAACCCAGCAACAGGACTGGGATTTTATGTAGGGACTAGAGCCTGTTGTTACTGGGTGCTTTCAGCTTCCCCTCCTGACAGCAGTAAGATTCCTGCAAGACCCCCTCCACCAGGCTTTGTTTCTGTCTTTACACTGGCCCCTCATAGACACTAAATATCCAGCACATCAGAAGCAAGGGCTGAAGCCAAGAACCATTTGGGTCTTGGAAGAAAATATCTAGAGGGGCACAGTTATGTTGAGGCATAAGGGGAGTCTTAGCAGCCCCACTGCCCACCCAAGAGCACCAATGGGTGAAACAGCAGAAAATCTCATCTACAAATCCAACCAGGTTTTGCTCCATCTTTCACAACATCCTTCCTAGGGAGTAGAATTTGGCTGAGTGAAAAAAAGTCTTATAACTGAAGACCAGCAGGGTGTACACTAGACCCTACCCCTCACACCAGGGACAGAAAGGGAGCTTGTGAGGAAGAGCGTGGGAACAGGTAGCCTACGGTGCAGACAGAGGTAGGAATCCCTCAGTTGCCTTGAAATAGCCCAGTGAGAGGAACTGAGAACATCTTCCCAAGAAACAGGAGGGCTGCACTGGGAACGACCTAATGACCAGGCAAGAGCACACTGCAAGTATTAGAGGCAAAGCTGATAACAGTTACATTAGAAGTTGGCAAAAACACTTCCTTATATTTTCAGTTCTTGAGATCCTTAACAATTTTTTCCCTCTTGGGTTTTTTGGTTTGGTGCTTTTTTTGATAAACGTCTGCTTCAGACTGACTTAATTATTTAAGGGAGAAGGAATTTCAATCAAAACATTAGAGGAAAATGTTATGTTGCCGTGGCTGAAAAATTCCTGTCCTTTGCTTTCATCAGATCACACTCTGAAGTGTGAAAGATGTCCTCAAAGTCTGGGGGGAAAAAAAAAAAAAAGTATTTTTAAAAATAAATACACAAAAATAATTTTTAAAAAAATTGGAATTCACGCATGCTCAGAAACATCTTTTATAGCATGTAAATACTTTTGAAGATTTTATCCTCATTTAGCATTCTTGGAGCACTCACTAACAGAATTTGCTGACAAAAGTCCCATGGAATACATTTCAGTCCAGCTCTACTGCTTTGTTGGAGCAGAAGCACTCTGAGATCTGTTTTCTGATGATGTTTTTATCTGGGAAGTTTCTCAGTGTTTAAAAGCAGAAAGTTGTATGTGCTGGTTGTAAAGAAAAGGAGAAAAGAGGGATCTTTTTCAAATAATTCCAATGAAAAGAGATCAATTCAGCAGAATCTCATTTCTCAAAAAGCTGCAAAATGTCACCAAAATGAAGTTTGACCAATACCATCCGAAATTACTTAGAGGACAGAAAAACAGACCTGAGGGCAAGTGAACACAGAGGCTGGTCTCATCCTGACAATGCCTGGCACTTTAGGAGCTTTTGGGTGTTATTTCTTCAGGAATGGAAGGCATGGGACAGACTCTCTCCAGAGACACCTGACATTTCTCATGACAGCTCCCACTTCTCTTCTACTAGAGCTCTAGAGTTGGTGCCTTCTGAGGAACCAGGAACAGCAGTGCCTCCAGCAATGCTGTGAGCTGACATGCTTCGAGGAAAAAGCAGGTCAGGAAGGAGTAGGCTGGCAAAGATGCTGCCAAAATTACACACCATGGGTGGAGGCAGAAACATAACAGGAAAGACAAAGTGGGGTTTGAACTGTAGTTAGAAGAAACTTATGTTATTCATTGTTTCCAGTGTTATATGCTACAAGTACTATATGTCATCTATTACTCTGTGTCAGTAATTTCATGAAAGTTGCATTATGTTCACTTGAGTAAATCTCTTGATTTACTCTCAGAAAAAAAAAAAAAAAAAAAAACTGCTGCATTTTGACCAATGCTCAAAAATATTCAAAGTACAGTCAGTGCATTTAAGCTGTAAAGGCAGAAAAATTACTAGGTGCAGGAAGGGGATCTTTCCAGGGGATACCTGCCACAGTATTGCCAGATTTGGCTGCTTTTTAGCCCCAGTTTAACCAGCTAAATGTCAAGAGGGGGGTTGATACAAACAGAAATTCCATAGAATTTGCAGCTATTGTTGATAATCATCACAGTTAAACTTTAAGGTAAGAGAAATTACTGGAGATAGACCAACAGATATGAAATGTGAATCAGCATGAGTGGAGATGTAACAGAGTTCAAAACAGAATTATTGAAGTTAAAAATCTTTGAAGCCCCATATACTGTGAGTCAAAATGCAGAGCTGCAGTGTAAAACTGAGCTTTTGTATACCAAGGGGATGACAAGAAGTAATTTTGGTATGAAAAATGGGACTACCACAGCCAGTAGATTTCCCAAAATGGAATTTCTTTGCATCAAAGCAAGGACAGGTATTTCTCTAGGTTCTTCCCAAGGTCAAAGCCTGTCCTTTATAATTCTGTAATACTTTGTGATTGTACACCTGATCTACAGCTGAAAGTCTTCCTTTTAGGAAATAAATTACTTATAATGGGGAATTTTTCCTTTGCTTCATTCCTCAAAAGATCTATCTGCCTCAAAGCAGTGCAAGTCAGGTGTGCAACAGCACTGTTCAGAGTGGCGCCCTGTCCCTTCACAGTGCTGTGGATTCCACAGAAGGCTGCAAAAATAAATGGAGACTAATGCCAAATGCAGCAAAGACTGTCAACGTCACACCATGTTCAGAGCCAAGCAGAGCTTAACACTGCCCTAAAACAACCAGCAGTTGGAATGCCATCCAAAGGCACTGTTCTTGGGACCACTCAAGTTCACATGCTTGCATGCAAACTCTTGTATAGATCAGGAAGAAAAGGCAAGTACTGAACAAATGGAAGGATAACCCAGTAAAAAAAAGTATTTTTATATTCCTGAGGTGTATGTATCGATCATTACAAGAACCAGACACTGTGTACATTTAATTGAGCTCTCAATCTTATTAGCAAAAGAGAAGACATTTTAACAGACTAGCAACATATATACTAACTTAGTAAACTAAATTCTACTACTCACAGAAATACTTCAGTTTTTCGAGAGAAACCTAAATCAGCAATTTCAAATACCAATGCCAGACAGATAACCAGGAACAGTGTGAATAGCAGGTCTAGACCTCATCCAGAAAAAAAAAAAAAGGCAAAAACCCCACAGGTTCTTACTCATTCTGCTTTTGATTTTCCCCAGGTAGGTGGAAGAAAACAAAGAGACAAATATTTCAGTGCAATTAAGCAAACAGACATGAGTGATGGAGATAACATAGCACTTTTCTTGAAGGTGAACTGATGGCATCCCTAAGTAGTGATGCCTTCACCAGTAATTCCAGTTACAGGCAGGTCTTGGAAGGAGGGAGTAAAAATGCACAATTTTGAGCCTTGCCCCAAACAGCTCAAAATCAGGTCTGGTACTGCTTTGTGTTACAGTAGGAGTTTCAGTGGTTCTACTCTATGCTCCATCAGATCTGTCTCCATAGTTTTTCATTTCCTTTCCTAAATTGGTTATGAATAGAAGAGATCTGAAAATAGATTGCAGATGTGTAGCACGATGTCAGTAACACGATATACAGCAATATCATGTCATTGGTGCAGAGTAGCCTTGTGAAAGAACTATTTGCAGAGACACTACTTATAACATCTTCTTGAAGGCTCATAACAAGACAGTTATAACAGCAAAAGCAGCAACATTACCAGTATTTATTCATATATTACTGAACTCCATAGCATTCACCACATTTTTTACAAGATCTGAGATGATTCATAGTCTGTGCCTCACAGAAGTGAACAGTCTAATGGTGAGACCTGCAAATAGACTCAACTACCTAAAACAGGTGCATGGTTCCAATATTAAACCCATGAGTCTAGTTTCTCAAGCATCAAAACCCCTAACTTAAATTACATTACTGACCCTATCCAAAGCCACTGGAAACTTGGCCATGCTGAGTTGCAAGGTGCTTTGTTGCAGCTGGTGTCATCAAATGCACTGGCACAGTCTGAGCCCAAAGACCCAACAGAGGAGGGATAAGACATGCTGCTGCCATAGCAGCCTGCTTCCTAACCAACAGATGGGTAATTAAGGCTCTCACCTTTGTAAGAGGATTCAAACCTGAATTTCCCAGTCCTAAAATATTCTAAACCTTGGTGTCTGCATGTCCCAGCTGCTGTCCCTCAGCTGCAGTCATCGTATTTTGCTTGGGTAAAGTGAATACCAGCTGGCACAGAGAGAGGCTTGCTTTCTATTCCCACAGTTGGGGCATGAGATGAAGTTTTCAGTCAGTGGCCAGTGAATATGTGCTACTGCTATATAAAGCTCCTGAGAACATCATCTCTATTTATGTCACCCCATTTAGCATGTAAATCTCACCCTAATGCTGCTGTCTAAAACAGGCAAGATGAATCACACTCAAGAAATGCCCAATTCTCACCACTCACTATAAAGGGAGCCTGGGCTGTAAAGCTCAGCTGTAGATGTCAGCACTGAAGATGGCCAGACTGAGATGAATCCTACCAAAAGTCAAAACACACAGTGTAACTTAATTACTTTGCCTCTACTTCTCTGCCCAACTATTACTCACATCAGAAGGACAAAAGTAGGAATTGAGCACTCAGAGGACATGCAAGGACATTTGAGACAATGACTATCTTTATCTTCCTTCTTGTGCTATGCCAAATTCATCATTGATGCTTCGCAACTTATCCAGCAGTGTTGTAGCACCAAGAAGTTACAAAGGATCTCTGAGTAAATATCTGTTAAACCATTTGATAACTTAGAGACCTGAACAGCAGGAATGAATTTCAGACAGTAAAAACAATCTGGAAATGAAAAGTGTCTGATTCACAAAAAATCATACCAGCTACATATCTAGAAATGGGGTTCAAGCAGAAGCACCAACAGGCAAAACTCAATGCCTGAATTATATTGCACACTATATGATCATCTAAGTAGTTTTTCCTATAGGACTGTCAATCATGAAACACAAACTTAATAATTTTATTTGTTAAAATGCATCTCTGGGCAACAAAATACTGTTAATATGAGAGCAGTACAATTTAAAAGTCACATTAACAGTTATGTTCATGATGGGTACACTTACATAATAGTGAAGCATATTTTGTTAGTCCTGGTGTATTTTACCTCTTATCCAAAGCCCCAGGAGCAGATGGGAAGAGCACCAGGGTAATTCCTAGATATTACCAGCTACGAAGACTATGAAGCAAGCCTGGTCTCTGATCTGTATTGGGACTGTCTAGTGTCCATATTAAGCAGCCACCAATCTCCTTATTAAGTTTCAAATTCGAATCTTTCTGTGCTTTATGAAATGCACCAACATAAGGCTTTTCTTAAAACAGATTAAATGTTATTGTGATTACTTTTTATTACTCCAAGCCTGAGAATATTGACCTCCATTTTGAAGCCTAACCTTATTTTCATGCCTTTCAAGTTTATGTGAGGTTGCCTGTTTGATACTCATACATGAAAATTTCATATTGTTGTCTGTGCTCTCAATAAATTATTTAAAGGTCGGCACGCTACCGCAGTGCTCAGATTTTCAGAAGAATTTGGTAAATCTCTTTATTCTGCTGTCCCCAAAAGACAAAACAACTATACAATACTCAACTAACAATAGCATTAAAAAATAATACAAAGGGTGGCTTGGAAGAGAGCAAGTACAATTAGCTACTGGGAGTTTATTATAACTAAGTAATATATAAGCATTTGCAAGAACTTTTGTCTCAATTCTGGCTAGGGAAGCACATCAGCTTAAACCAGGCTGTTGAATGTGTTTACCTCCAGCTAAAGAACACAAATCCTCTCACAGGCATGTGAATTATAACAAGTAAATATCATGAAATGCATGACTTCAAGTGATAATGGAGAGTAAAGAAGCATCTTCAAATCAAAACACACACATATAACATTCTTTTGTAACTATTCTTCTATAATACAAAATATAGTCCTAGACAGATAGAAGACAATAAGCCCATTTTTTCCTAAACATCCTGGAGGAATTTTCACACAGCTTCCCCATTGCACTGGAATGTTTCCTCTCATCATCTAATTTTACTATGAGTTTTTCAAGCAGCAGCAACCAGATCTGCCCTTAAGACCCAAAATTTGAGCATATCATTTTATTGTGCACTCAGTAGCAAAATGATGCTGGCTATTTGTACTCTTCACTCCTTTCCTCCTAATTTCTAAGTTTTGGGGGTTTTTACTCATGCTTAGCACTGAGACCAAGATTCACTCACAATATTTCACCCCACATATTCTGCATTATTTTTACCTTTCCTGCCCCATTCCCCTCCCACTCTCAGTTTAACTGTAACACAGTTAGCCCTGAATTTAACCACCTTAGGTTCAATGGTATATGATGCTGCTACCTCGCTCTTAAAGCAATAATCATCACTTTAACAACTCCTAACTTCTGACATCAAACCACAACAATGGCCCTTCTTCCTCATCAGCCTCCCTCAGTTCTCCCTCATCACAGCAGATTCCTTGTGTACTATTTATTCAGGATAAGACTGGCACAATCATCCTGTTTAGATTGGGAAAAACAGTGAGCAATAAAGTTCTGAATGCATTTATCTTTAATATATTTGTGCTTATCTTCCTTAAACCAGAGCTTAACAGGGCTGCTTAATGGACTGCGGTCCTAAGAGACCTCAAATAACCTGGTGCTTTGCAGTCAGAAATATGTTGGGCATCCAATATAGCAGCTGTGCATTGGACTCAGATTTATGGTTGCTTTATTTTTTTGGTTAATGCCACACTAAGGGATTCATCTGTCAGGATAACTTTGCAGAACACCATCCTTCTCACTCAAACTGCTCATCTCAGAGTCCTTTCTACACAGATCAGGAATGACCATGTTGCAGTCCCACCATCCCAAAGCTAACAGCAAGTCAGGCTGTGGGAGTGTTGGCTGTAGCTCCCCTGCAAGTGCAAGGCAAAAAATGGGCAAAAATATAGAAAATAAGTAAAAAAAAAAATCGAAAAACACAGAGTTGCAGAGAACCACCAGTAGAAGAAGGAAGATTAAAATACACGATGCTGATTATTATGGGAAGAGGGTACAGGAGTTTAAAAGTTGTGATTTAAATTTAAATGTATTATTCATACAACAAAACAGCCCTACTTAAACCAGTCCCCGATTCAGCTGGTGCAGAATCCTATAAAAGAAAAGCCAGATGAACCCCATCTCCAAACTGAAACAAACCTACAAAGTAGTCTAGAGATTGACTGACACTAAGTTAAAGCAGACAGGAGGGAGAAAATGAGAAGTGATATGAGAAAAAATATAGTTGGGTTTATACTAAATACAAGGCAATGTTTGTACTTAAATTTGGGACATGAACCACTACTAGATTTCAACAAATTTTATACAATCCTTTGACTATACATGGTATGTTAACATTGTAAAGTCTGATCAATGAAATACACTTACTTATGAACGTTCATATCAAAATAAAATGGAAAAGAAACTGAAAAAAATAAGAAAAAAAATCCACTAGTCCCTTGACATTTGAAAGTACACATGATGGAAACTGATGAAATGAAAACAACATGCTTAAGAAGTCAAATTCCTAAAATAAGGGTAATATTAAAGCTTAGTGGCATCTGTTTGTCTTATCTTGATGGGTATGTAGATAAATAGGTCAGAAGCAGAGACAGTCATAGTAATACTGTACATTACATTACAATTCTTTATCATGTGATTTGTAAAGGCTGATTGATGGCAAATGGTTTGTTATAATGGTCAGCAACCAGGAAGAAAGATCAAGGTCTGGAGCAGTGGGACTGAAGCAGGTTGTGGTAAGGAAACTTTTGGCAGGGCTCTGGGGAAAACCCACACAGGGCTTCCTCTCTATTTTGCTTGGGCAAAGAGCTGGACCTGAAGATAAAAGCAATCCCTTCCAAATTCCCATTTCTAGTCACTTCTGAACAGGCACTTCACCACCTTTAAATGCTCAAAAAATCTAGCCCAACATTGTGATTAAGCAATGAGCCATGCACACACCAAAAAAACCAATTACTTTTGATGGGTCAATGCATTATTATTATATGCTTCTTAAATAATTTATGTACACAGCTAATTCCTTAATGGCCATATTCTGCACGTAAAAAACAAAGTGAATAGGATGCCTCTTATCCCTAGTTTGCACAACCATCCCAGACAGCACCAGTACAATTGCCCAAACAACATACAGACTTTTAACAAATAAGTTCATATCCTCTCCCCATGTTGAGGGCTCTGCACATCACATCGCACTGAAAAAATATTTAATGCCATGTGCCTCTTGTGACTTGTATCTTGTCACACAGAAACAACAGGCACCATGGAAAAAAAAATAAAATCCCACAGCCACATACGTTGATTTGCAAGCCTACAGCTCCCTGGGTTATGCACTGTTACATCACAGAGATCTTGATGCCCCACAGAGGATAATTACTGAAAAGAACCTCCAGAATCAGTGATGTTCTGCTTATTATGACAGGAGAATGGCAAGGGCTAAAATGGTAGATGTGCTAACCCTAATGTTTCAGCATAGCCTTGACAGTTTTCAAGCAAGAGATGAGTAGAGCAACTTCACATCACAGGTGCTCAGAGCAGATATGCCTTAGGCAGAGACACATGTCAGTTGGGTGGAGTGTAGCTACAGCAAAAGTCATATTTAAAGGTTTTGTTGTTGGGAGCATGAAACTTGTGTTCTTTGGCAGCAGACAGTTTCAAGTGGACTGCAGCAAATGTGGCAAAGGGGTAGGATATCACATAGCATCTTCTGTTACTATATTGACAAATGTTTATTTGAGATTTAAAGTTTCCATTCCTTCATGCCATTTTGAAAAGGCACAGTTACACCATGGGAAAATCAGCTACCCAGCAAATGAGATGTACGACACAGACACTTTCCTAGAGAAGAGGTGGGTAGTAACATGAAGAACTAAATCAATTGCTAGAATGAGAGTATAATGAGAGCATAACTCACAAAGTTACAGAATAGTCATAAATATTCTGTAAAAACAAAAAATAAAAACATTTAAAAAATAAAATTCTAAATACCAATTTTTAATTAAAATAATAAAAACATTATTTGCCCTGAGAGGTTGTGGATGCCCCCTCAATCCCTGGAAGTGTTTAAGGCCAGGCTGGATGAGGCACTGAGCAACCTGGTCTAGTGGGAGGTGCCCCTGCCTATAGCAGGGGGGTTGGAGCTAGATAGTCTTTAAGGTCCCTTCCAACCCAAACCATTCTATGATTCTATCTTTAATAAGGAGCCAAGCTAGCCAAGAACCATGAAAACTAGTAGATCAGTGCATGATGAAGCTTTCATCTCCCTTGTATTTCTTCTTCATTTGTCAGTGAAGCATTTAAGAGTAAGCCCAAGAAAGCAATCCCCAATACCACCAAAAAAACCCCAAAACAAAAAGAAAAAAACAAACAAACATATAAACAAAACAAAAAAAAAACCAAAACAAAACACCAAACCCAAAAAACCCCAACTTGGCAAAGTTCAGTAAGACTGTTTGATCCAAACACTAGTGACTGGACAAAAGCAAAATGACATAGTTGAAGTGATAGACCCTAACTGGCTGTTTTGTCTCCTGTTCAGTAGTATCTCTTTACACCACCAAATAAATTGGGTTATCAAATAAACTCCCAGGGATACCAGCCACCGACAGTAAGATAGGTTGTTAACACAGCTGTACTAGCAGGTCCACATCTTACCTAAACATTGAAGTTCTTCCTCCAATCCCCTCCTTCCTGTGCAAAAATAAAGGCAGGCATTTCCAACACCTTCTCTCCAGTGATCACAAGTGTCAAGGCAGAACTATCACCAATATTTTGTGGCAGGTCTAAACTACAACATCCCTTCCCACAAAAGAACTAGGAACAGAAAATATTCTGCTGTGTTTCCACAAGCAGATACCCTTACTGGGAAACACATTCCAAGTAACTGATAAGAAGAAACATATGCCTGAACATGGAAGAGGAACCTTTATTCCTCCCAGTCCCAGCTCACCAAACGAGGTTATTGAAAATCTGTGCTACCTTAAGTTTTATGCTTGGGTGAAAATTCTGTTTTTACCACAGGTATCTGAAGAAAAAATGGCAGAAGTCTCTGGTTAATCTTCAGTGTCTCCCTCTCAGTAATTAAAGCACAGCAGAATGGCCAGGGATCATTAAAAGTAGTCACACCACTTCATGCATCATAAAGACCTATCTATAAAGGAATTAAGTCTAGATAAATGTAGTAGCATGAATCTCAGAAATCATATTAACTACATTTTTCCACTTACATCTTTGAAATTCCTTGACTGATTCAAAGAATGACTCTGATGTCTATCTCACCTCCCTGAGGTGCACATGAAAGGATGAGTAAGGACAATCAATAAGCAGAGGTGAATACAGAAAGGCATGTTATGTGTACAAGTGTGGCCCATGCATCAGTTGGGATACACAGTACTTGAAAATATGCAATGGAAGCCAACACTGAAATACATTTAAAAATAAAAAACACAACACAAAAACAACCAAAACACAAAACAACAAAAGCTGTTCTAGGAATCCTCTTCCATATATCTTCTGTCTCAGTTTTAAAGGTAAATGCACATTATCCCACCAAGAATCCAAAGAAACTTGGGATTAGTACTCCTCTAAGTAAGACATTCCCATAAATATTAGCAATATGTGAAGTGCCAATTAAAAAATTTTCTGTATCACATATGAGAAGATAAAATACTAAAGAAGTTTGAGAAGACTGAAAGACTTGAAAATTCAGAAGTTATAAGACATCCTTACTATGCCTTTTTAAATGAAAATTGGATTGAATGTTTCAGTTCGTTTTGTTGAACTGAAACAAAAAAGTTTGGATTTTTTTCCCCCAACTACATCAACATTTAAATTTGCTTTCCAAATACTGGACTGGTCAATCCCTTCACTCAGGGAGACGCACTTCACTATTCTTCAGGTTTAATAGCCTAGTTAGTATGTTTCACCCACTGACAGAGCAAAAGGAATAAGCACCTAATCACAGACTTTGTGATAACACATATCAAACTAAGTAAAATTTAATCTTGAAATGACAGACCCCAAAATATATTAATTTGTAAGAACAAAAGCAAAACTGTTTTTACTTGAGTCAGACTCCTCTTTCCAAAAAATTTGTTTTCAAAAGGTGTCACAAAAATGGAGGTTTTCTTACAAGGAAAGTTTTAATTCAGAGAAAGCTGCACTTTCTATTGTAAATCATTCCTGCTGGAACTGTTTATTCCATTTCCTAGAGGGTGAAAGTACATCATAAGATCTCCTTATGAATTTTCTTCTTTTTCTCTTCCAGAGACATTGTTCCTTATTGCCAACTCTCAAATAAACACAACTAAACACAGTTTTTCTGTGAGCTCATACATAGAAGTCGCTTAAGCGATGTGTTCATTTTGCCGTTTATGTTATCCTGATGAAATTAGAGGGAACTTGGCACTTTCCCAAGTCCCAAAGAACAAAATCAAAATGAAACTCATCTATCACAAGGTAATGCCTCCAAGCAGACTAGTGTAGAGCTGAAGGGACTTCTCTCATTGTTCCAGATGCAACCTCCCTCCAAAACCACTGGCAAAAGGGGATACCAATTTATACTGGTTTTAGACTTCCACTTACACAAGAACAATTTCCAAGGGTTGGAATCACATCCCTCAACCTTGTAATGACATGGAGGGCATGCAAACCTCCTGACCTTCACATTCCCTTCAAGGGTAAGGAGAATGATATTAGGTGAGTTAATTTACATCTAACTTCCTCAAAAAGTCAGCAAATTTAATTCAAGTGGCATTCATGAAACTGGTATTTATGGATGCACTGTAGCTTTTGCATGCTTATTCTCTGCTCTGTTGAACAAGTCTGCTTTTTGCCACAACCAGAATTATGCATCATGCTGTAGAAAAGGGAAAAACACTGCATCAAAAGCAAGATTTCTACCTTGGACCACAGCAAATTGCTTGGCTACCCTGTCATTATACTCAAGGCGTCCTCAGGCAGCTGCGACTCATTACAGACTGCAGAGGTCTCACCACTAACTTCAGAGAGATGAGGATAAAGCAGTAAATGCAACCAAGACCATTTAGAGCACATTAAGCAAGAAAATGAAACTGTATAAAGCATTGTTTAGCATGCTTCCTGTTGAGTGCTGAAGAAGCATGTATCATAGATTAGTTTGGGTTGGAAGGGACCTTAAAGATCATGCAGTTCCAACCCCCCTGCCATAGGCAGGGACACCTCCCACTAGATCAGGCTGCTCAGTGCCCTGTCCAGCCTGGCCTTAAACACCTCCAGAGAGGGGGCATCCACAACCTTTCTGGGCAACCTGTTCCAGTGCTTCACCACCCTCACTGTAAAGAGCTTCTTTCTTGTATCTAGCCTGAATCTACCTCCTTCCAATTTACATCCATTATTTCTAGTCTTCTCATCACATATCTTATTCAAAAGTCCTACCTCTGCCTTTCTGGTACGGGCATCCTTACAGGGGTTTTTTTTTGCTCAGAGCAGTGGGTACTGCCCTGCTGAGGACCTTGCCACAGTACAGCACAATGGACAGCTAAAAGATGAGGTCCATCCCTCCTTTCTCATTGTACCAGTCCAGAGGAGGAAACACTTCCAGGCAGAGAATTGGTGCACATAGTAGCTCTCAGGCAAAGAAAAATGTGCCATCAAGAGTTTGCCTGTATAGATTTGCTGATTTTTAAACACGAAGATGAATGTTGTGAATTGGAAGATTCATTACATGGGAGTTTGCGGGTCAGATAGGAATAAAGCTTCAAATAAATTATTAGCCTTTCATATAGAATCATCAAATAGTTTGGGTTGGAAGGGACCTTAAAGATCATCAAGTTCTAACCTTCATACACCACAGGTAAATCCATGAAGCTGGCTGAGCTGCTGCACTACAGAAGAGAGGTCTTGGCAAAGGCACACCTAAAGAGATAAGGGAGGGCTGCCATCATGAGACAAGGCCTTGGGAGGCAGTTAAACAGCTCCTGGGCCTTGCAGGCCTGGAAGGACAAAGACTATCAAGCTTGGGACCAGCAAGAAAAGTCTTCTCCAGATTCTCCCACCAACTTGTCCTCCCAAAGAGCAACCAAGTAAGGCAGACATTTAAATGGAAATGTCAACAGTAAACAACTACAAAGCTAAACCAAACCTGACTGATGGAGCCTTCAGACAACTCAGCTGTCACCATGGCACTTAGGGTGCATTTCCCAACTCCCTGGATGTGGTAAAGCTGTTTTGTTTGGGATCTCACATTAATTTTGTGAAGCACAGGAGGGCAGCTTTTCTAATCTACCAAAACCCATAAGCACAGCCAGACCTGAAGAGCAACTTCGAGGACTAAAAATAACAGATATAAATTGGAAGGGGGGAGATTCAGGCTAGATATAAGAAAGAAATTCTTTACAGTGAGGGTGGTGAAGATGTTTTGGATGGCCCCTCTCTGGAGGTGTTTAAGGCCAGGCTGGACAAGGCACTGAGCAGCCTGATGTAGTGGGAGGTGTTCCTGTCTATGGCAGGGGGGTTGGAACTCGATAATCTTTATGGTCCCTTCCAACCCAAACTTGTCTACGATTCTTATTCCTGGTACAGGCTGGGATGCTGTTGACCTTCTTGGCCACTGGGGCACACTGCTGGCTAATGTTTACCCAGCAGTTCACTAACACTCCGAGGTCCTTCTCTGCCATGCAGCTAGCCCTCCAGTCACCCGAACCTGTTAACACTACAAGGGACTGCTGTAGTTCAAGTGCAAGACCTGGCACTCAGCTTCCTTAAACCTCATCGCAATGATCCAACCAGTCCAGATCCCTCTGCAAAGCCTTTCTTACCCTCAAGCAGGTCAACACTATCACCCAACTTGGTGTTGCCTGCAACTTACTGATGGTGCACTCAATCCCTCATCCAGATCACTGATAAAGCTATTAAAGAGAACTCCAGTGGAAGCCCTGGAGAACACCACTTGTGACCAAACACCAACATGATTTAACTCCAATTCACCATCACTCCTTAGGCACAGCCCTGCAGCACAGAACACTGCTGATCTAAAGGCACAGGAGCCTGGTTTCTCCATGAAGACACTGTGGGAAATTGTAGAAAAGGTGTTGCAGAAGTCCAGGTAAACAACATCCATCACCTTTCTCTCATCCACCAAATGGGTCACCTGATCATCAAAGGAGATCAAGACTGTCAACATAACTATAACAAAGACAAAATATCAATTTTCAGCCTACTGAATGCATGAAAATTTTAGCTGAACCATATTTTTGTGAAAGGGTCACTTAAAAAAAGAATTTTGATGGCTGCTCTCAGACTACAAGTGATCAAGTCTGAAGTAGGTTTTATGAAAGAATGAACAATAACAGCAGAAGGCCCAGGCATTAATATTAACTGGTAATATAAGGACTGGTGTTTAAACCATTTCTAGAAATAAAAGATGAGTACCTGGGTCCTACAGTGCTGGAAGAAGCACATAAATTATATCCAATCACACAAAATACAGATATTAAACATTTATGAGCTGCTCCAATATATTCTGAATTAATCAGTTTTACACATTTAAAAACTTTAATATTTAATGCAGCTACCTCAACATTCTCGTAGAAATATTAGATTTCTGTGCATTCCTTTAAAAGGAAAAGCAAGAGATTTTACCACACACATCTGAAGATTTTGTGCCAGGCTGTTTTGTGGAGAAGCACAATTATAACATATTGAACTAGAACTGGAATTCTCAATGTTCTCCCCACAGACAAAACAGGAACAAGGACAGCAATAATGAAAATAACAGTTTCTAAGCCAGGGGTAAGTACATATGCAATCTGATTATGTCTCCTAGGCATAATGGATTACTCGTGAAGGCTTACTAATATCATACTTCCATGAAATCTCTCAGATGAGTGTAAATGGCATCCTAAAGGCATTTTAGATAATGTACTGTATTAGTGTTAGTGTGTTAATACAGTAAATCTTCTCCAAAACACCAGCTGTGCTAAGCAAATAACTGTATATATACATTTTATCTATCCACAAATTTGCTCACTGTAAAAACCGAACACTCCAAACTCTGTCTTTATAGCTGTCAATTTTAAATGCAATATATAACAAATGCCATACTCATTTATGAGTAGCTTTACAGTATAGCATTGTAAAATATATTAAAGTTGAAAATGAA
>VZTY01033610.1:30582-47527 GCA_013400935.1 Turnix velox
CTGGAGGTGTTTAAGGCCAGGCTGGACAAGGCACTGAGCAGCCTGATGTAGTGGGAGGTGTTCCTGTCTATGGCAGGGGGGTTGGAACTCGATAATCTTTATGGTCCCTTCCAACCCAAACTTGTCTACGATTCTTATTCCTGGTACAGGCTGGGATGCTGTTGACCTTCTTGGCCACTGGGGCACACTGCTGGCTAATGTTTACCCAGCAGTTCACTAACACTCCGAGGTCCTTCTCTGCCATGCAGCTAGCCCTCCAGTCACCCGAACCTGTTAACACTACAAGGGACTGCTGTAGTTCAAGTGCAAGACCTGGCACTCAGCTTCCTTAAACCTCATCGCAATGATCCAACCAGTCCAGATCCCTCTGCAAAGCCTTCCTTACCCTCAAGCAGGTCAACACTATCACCCAACTTGGTGTTGCCTGCAACTTACTGATGGTGCACTCAATCCCTCATCCAGATCACTGATAAAGCTATTAAAGAGAACTCCAGTGGAAGCCCTGGAGAACACCACTTGTGACCAAACACCAACATGATTTAACTCCAATTCACCATCACTCCTTAGGCACAGCCCTGCAGCACAGAACACTGCTGATCTAAAGGCACAGGAGCCTGGTTTCTCCATGAAGACACTGTGGGAAATTGTAGAAAAGGTGTTGCAGAAGTCCAGGTAAACAACATCCATCACCTTTCTCTCATCCACCAAATGGGTCACCTGATCATCAAAGGAGATCAAGACTGTCAACATAACTATAACAAAGACAAAATATCAATTTTCAGCCTACTGAATGCATGAAAATTTTAGCTGAACCATATTTTTGTGAAAGGGTCACTTAAAAAAAGAATTTTGATGGCTGCTCTCAGACTACAAGTGATCAAGTCTGAAGTAGGTTTTATGAAAGAATGAACAATAACAGCAGAAGGCCCAGGCATTAATATTAACTGGTAATATAAGGACTGGTGTTTAAACCATTTCTAGAAATAAAAGATGAGTACCTGGGTCCTACAGTGCTGGAAGAAGCACATAAATTATATCCAATCACACAAAATACAGATATTAAACATTTATGAGCTGCTCCAATATATTCTGAATTAATCAGTTTTACACATTTAAAAACTTTAATATTTAATGCAGCTACCTCAACATTCTCGTAGAAATATTAGATTTCTGTGCATTCCTTTAAAAGGAAAAGCAAGAGATTTTACCACACACATCTGAAGATTTTGTGCCAGGCTGTTTTGTGGAGAAGCACAATTATAACATATTGAACTAGAACTGGAATTCTCAATGTTCTCCCCACAGACAAAACAGGAACAAGGACAGCAATAATGAAAATAACAGTTTCTAAGCCAGGGGTAAGTACATATGCAATCTGATTATGTCTCCTAGGCATAATGGATTACTCGTGAAGGCTTACTAATATCATACTTCCATGAAATCTCTCAGATGAGTGTAAATGGCATCCTAAAGGCATTTTAGATAATGTACTGTATTAGTGTTAGTGTGTTAATACAGTAAATCTTCTCCAAAACACCAGCTGTGCTAAGCAAATAACTGTATATATACATTTTATCTATCCACAAATTTGCTCACTGTAAAAACCGAACACTCCAAACTCTGTCTTTATAGCTGTCAATTTTAAATGCAATATATAACAAATGCCATACTCATTTATGAGTAGCTTTACAGTATAGCATTGTAAAATATATTAAAGTTGAAAATGAAGATATTAAAGATTTTTTTTAAAGACCAAGTCATATATGATAATTAATCCCTTATTACAATACTTGCTTTGATGACAAACATATTGCCGAGAATCTCTGCTTTATTACTTCTGAATTATGTTGAAACTCACAGGAAAACCCCTAGATAAAATACTAGGATAAAAAACACCATACTACAACACTGTTGAAGCTTGGTGGAAATCATTAGAGGAGAATAGAGTGCAAAGCCTACAGTATGAACACATTCTCATTTTCAAATTGCTTAGACTGACAGTTTGGAGTTCAGATTCTTCAGTACCTGAACTCCTATCCATCTCTTTGCTCCTTGACAGTCAGCACAAATTCAATAAATAGCTGTCAAGCTACATGGTTTTGTCTGTATTTTCCTTATAGGCAACAAGGCTGAAACTATCATACTATAAACCTATCAGGAACACTGTATCATTGAAACTACAACACAGAAAAAAAAAAAAAATCAGTGTACATATAGGTCATAGCCAAAATGCAGCCTGCTCCCTTATCCAACTATTTTGAAAATTATCTATGANAGCCTTCTCCCCTATCCAACTATTTTGAAAATTTTCTATGAAATCCCCCCCCCCCCCAAAAAAAAATTATGTAAAAAATAAAAAAAAAAAAAAATCAAAGCCAAACCAAGATCTCAAACTTTGTTCTCCATTTATTTTTGAAGGAAAATAACCATCATCCCTTAATATCATTTCCTTCTAGTAACCAGATCTGACACTGCAGATGAAACACAGAAATTCCACTTCAGCTTCTATACCACTCTGTGCTCCTACTGCTCATACCTAGAGATCTCAAAACAACCAAAGCTTCCACGCACAAAATCCCTGCCTCAGAGATTACCTGCAACTTTGTGAAATCAGAAAAAGGTAAGTGAACTAAAAAAAACCAAATCACAATTATTCTGCTCTCTAATGAGATGCTGCTCACAAGCAGCAGCCAAGGTCTATTAGGAAACCAGTCAAAACAAAAATGAATTCTTCATTCTCAGAGCTGGCCATCATTGTCCAGGAGCAGACATACACACATGAAACATTATTGCTGGCAGCTGCTTTGTGCAGGGTTTTGTTTCTATGAAAAACAAGGTAAAAGTATGGGAAAGTCAAGAGAAAAGGCATGAAAGTATGAGGATATAGTCCGAAAAACTGTGCTGAGCACAGCCATGAAACCACACACTTATTTGGACGATGTTGCTCAAAGAAGTCACTCAGAGACCATCTGATGTCCCCCTGCACTCACTGAAACATGATCTGTTAAAGAGAAGGTTTTTCAAAGAAAAAAAAATAGGAGTTACCAATTTCTTACTATCCTGCAAATGATTCATATGATCCTGAAAAAGTGGTTACCTCAGAGAGATCTACTATCAGAGATGTGTTATAACCCTTCCACCAGAAACAAAAGCAGTCAACAAGTCACAATGCTCATAGAGGGATATGTGACATCCCAAAGAGTCCCAAAAGAGTTTCAAACCAACCGATTTCTTTTTTTTCCCCCAGAGAAGTTAGGGAGTGCCTTGTAGATAAATGGGTTTCTTTTGGTCTGCTCTGGCTGTTGCAATGAGAATCCCATCTTCATCTCAAAATGGTGAATTAATAAACCAATTAGCAGCTTGACCTGACTGCATAGTCTAAGCTTTTCCCTGAAACAGGAGGGTAGGATAATTTGGACTGACTTGGAATATGCTAAGAAAGAGTAACTCTAACAGAGCTGAAGAGATGAGCAATCACTTAGAGAGGTTAGAGACTTACAAATCATAGGGACACCAACCACCTAGATGCCAAGTTAGACTGCCCAAAAGACTGCTCTAATGGCACACAGCCACAATACTTTTCTTCCCTGACTGCACGTGCCACTGTCCTAAACAGAAAGCTCTGGATACCCCACATAAATGACAGAATCATCTTTAAATGGAAGCCTGTGAGCTCAGCCCAGCTTGGATCAGTTCAAAATCATGTCTAACATGTGGGAAAAACAAGCAAAGCCCCCAGAGCTCCCAGAAGTGATTGTGTTAAGGAAAAATAGCCTTGGATATGAATGTCACTGTGTTTCTTAGGTACATCTTCCTCTGGACAATGATAAGTCACATCCACAGTGTGCAATGCTCACAGGTAAGTCCTGGAAAAGGCCCAGTACTGAGCTGGACAGACATAGTCCAGCAGTATAAGTAGAGAAGGAGAGCAATTCTGCATTAGAGAGGCCCTGAAGAAACTTCTGTTCCTGATCTATCAGAAAATATGTACAGAGTCAACACCAAAATAATTTTAGAACAACACTTTGATCTACACAGGTGAGCTTCAACTTGCACACCAATATCAGAGAAAGGAATTCTTCCTGTGCATAATACACACTTGAAATAGAAGAACAGTGGATGCTTTCTTGGGTAGCATCATTGTTTCAGTTGAGGTACAAAAAAAAAGCTTGGAAGTAAGCCCCTAATTGACTGTGTACATTGTTGGCAATGCTAGGAAGATAATTCATCCCCTTGAAATATGGAAGAACAGGATTTGGCTGGAACTGATAAGAAACTGAGAAAAAATTTCAGAGAGGCAAGTACACAATCTAATACTCTGTTCAGATATAAGGATTAGAAAAAAATCCAGCAAGCTCTCATAAGACAATAAAAGTTAAATGTATTCAAAGTGAAGTGCATCAAGACATAGCCCTTAAAAATCCTTAAGACAAATAGTTCCAGACCATTAGTTTTGCATTTAATAAAGAAAAAACAGATAGCTCTTACTGAGCATGAGGATGTAAATTGGAAGAAGGGAGATTCAGGCTAAACATATGAAAAAAAATTCTGTACAGTGAAGGTGGTGAGACGCTGGAACACGTTGCCCAGAGAGGTTGTGGATGACCCTTCTCCAGAGGTGTTTAAGGCCAGAATGGACAAGGCACTGAGCAGCCTGACCTAGTGGAAAGTGTCCCTGCTTGTAGCACAGGAAATGGAACTAAATGATCTTTGAGGTCTCTTCAAACCCAAATTGTTCTATGATTCTATTCTATGATTCACTATCCAAAAAACTTCAGACCAAAAACCAGCAGATCACACCACTTGATAAGCAGTACAATCAACACTCTGTCAAACACAGACGGCTAAACAAAAATATTTTAAAGCCTTCTTACCTTTCAGCATGGATCAAAACCCCAAGGTAATAAAACAGTTTCAGCATGCTCTCCCTAGATTGAGCCAAAGGCTGGTGAACAGTCAGTGGAAGCAAAACCCAAGAAGAAAGCAAGCAGAGCTTTCACAAATCATCCCAATTTGCATTGATGGCTAATGCTTTACACCTGCCATATGTGAGGGGTGCCACATGCAGCCTTTCTTGGCCAGATTGCTGCATCCAGAGGAGTGAGGCAGATATTGGCAGAAATTGAATTAAGGGAGAAGGGAATGAGAGTGACTGATGTGTGCATATGTAATTTCCAAACATGGAAATAAATACCACAACAAGGATATACCTCTGCCATTCTAGTGATTTATACATAGATTTTTCTGCTTACAAACCAAATTCCTCCAAAATTACTACAGATCTAATCACACGAGGGAGGAAACCTGCAGGTCTTAACAGGCTGACTGAGTTATCCACACAGAAAACTGAGCTGAAAGCTTAAAATACTGATTTGAAATCTGATTTTCTCTCAGCAAAGCAAAACCTTTTTCTAATCAACCAGTAATTACTAAATAGACCTCCATAAGCCTACCAAACATCTGTGCAGTGCTTTCATGAAAGCAAACCTTTAAAGATCACTGAAAAAGGTAAGGTGACTGGAAAGTTAAAAGCAAATTAAAAATGGTGTTTGAAATAACACTGTCTTCTAGCTAGAGCTAGAAGCACAGATCGTTCTGGCCTATAGGAAGTCAAGGAAATAATACCAGTAGCATAATTGTAAAGCATAGTGGAAAGGCAGGTGCTGCAGTTCATTGTTATGCTAAAAAACTCCTAACAATCTTCTATAGCAACTGCAGCTGTCTTTCTTTTACCCTGGTATAATAATTACCCATCTGATCAGCAAACAGAACCACCTGCAGTGAACGGGTTCACCCCTTTAGCTACTTCTAAAGATGAAATGCCTTGAAAAATCAGGCAAGTTAATGTGAATGCAAAAATGCACTTTAAAAGTTTCACATCAAAATTGTATTTCCAGAATTATTTGCACTCTGGTATAAGAACACAGAAAATGGTTTTCCAAAACTTTGAGAAGTGTCCTGAAAATGTCCTCAATAAATTTTAAGTCAGTATTCTATCAAGGACAATTATTGTAACCACATTTTTATTACTGAATAGATCCATCACACCCATGCACCTCAGAGAGCACATTTAAATATATACAGCCATTCTGTACAGCCAAGTTCTCATCCTGTCATTCTCCCCCACTCTCTTTTTTTACCCTGATGACTGTAGTCTTGATTCTTATATAAAAAAGCTGTTCCTCTTCAGTATAAAACTCAGTACTTTGCCACTTGCCCAGGGCCATTTGACAGCTGAATGAAATATTATTAGTTTTTTCATTACCATAAGTCATCATGGTAAAGGACAGGGAGGGAAGACTATCTGAGCTGGCAAATTTTCCTAGCAATATTTCTCATGGAATGACCTTGCTCTTTTAGTCTCACCAGACAACTAAATATTTAGCAATACATACAAATTACCTTGAGACCCAAATTTTCATTAAAGTCTTAGGGGTTTCTCTTTACATACTTACTGTCATCAACATAGAAGACACCTTTTTCTTCCTCTTGTCTTGCCCCACCCTTATAGAATCATAGAATCATAGAATAGTTTGGGTTGGAAGGGACCTTAAAGATCATCGAGTTCCAACCCCCCTGCCATAGGCAGGGACACCTCCCACTAGACCAGGCTGCCCAGTGCCTTGTCCAGCCTAGTCTTGAACACCTCCAGAGAGGGGGCATCCACAACCTCCCTGGGCAACCTGTTCCAGTGTTTCACCACCCTCACTGTAAAGAATTTCTTCCTTATGTCTAGTCTAAATCTATCCCCCTCTAATTTATATCCATTGTTTCTAGTCCTCCCATCCGATATTATGTTAAAAATTCCTTCCCCTGCCTTTCTGTAGGACCCCCTCAGGTACTGATAAGTTACTATGAGGTCCCCTCTGAGCCTTCTCTTCTCCAGGCTGAACAACCCCAACTCCTTCAGCCTGTCTTCATAGGGCAGTTGCTCCAACCCTTTGATCATCTTCGTGGCCCTTCTCTGGACCCTCTCCAATAGCTCAATATCCTTCCTGTGTTGAGGGCTCCAGAACTGGACGCAATACTCCAGGTGGGGTCTCACCAGTGCCGAGTAGAGGGGTAAAATCACCTCTCTTGACCTGCTGGTTACACTCCTCTTGATGCAACCCAGGTGCCTTCTTGGCTGCGAGTGCACACTGTTGGCTCATGTTGAGTTTGTCATCAACTGACACACCCAAGTCTTTCTCTACGGAGCTGCACTCAAGCCACTCTCCACCCAGCCTGTATCTGTGCTTGGGATTGCTTCGACCCAGGTGCAGGACTTTGCACTTGGCCTTGTTGAACTTCATGAGGTTGGCTTGGGCCCACCTCTCAAGCCTGTCAAGGTCCCTCTGGATGGCATCCCTTCCTTCAGGTGTATCAACTGCACCACACAGCTTGGTGTCATCTGCAAACTTGCTGAGGGTGCACTCGATCCCACTGTCCATATCTCCTACGAAGATGTTAAACAGCACTGGTAAATGTTAAATAGCATCAGAGCATTCATTTGAAATAAGATATTTTATTTGCCTATAAATGCTGATTCCTTTTAAATCTTAACATGAGCTTTGTCCACAATTGTTCTTCTTCCTCTCATTTAAGAGAAGGCAGTCAAGTAAGGAGCATCTCATATTTGCTAAGTTTAATTTCCAGTAAAACTGCATAACAGAACTGCTTCTTCCCTGCCTATGGCAGGGGGGTTGGAACTTGATGATCTTTAAGGTCCCTTCCAACCCAAACTATTCTATGATTCTATGATTCTTCAGACGAAAGTAAATGAAACATGAAAACCAGCAAGGCAAACATGGACTATCCTTTACAAGTAGCAATAATTCTGTGGTTAGAAGCAGATATAACTTTCCTCTTTCACTATTCACAAATAAAACTGATTTCTAATTTCTGGGGAAAACTCATAAATTTCTGCTGTGCCTTACAAATAGTTTCCTCTCCCAAAAAGGTTAAAGTATCAAATTGTGAAGGTGCTACATGTAATCAAAAACCCCACCATTGTGTTATCAGGAAGACCAGGGTGGGAATAAAAGGGAAGATGTGGGAATGCACCCTGTGTTGCAAGACAGGACCTAGGACAGGTTAGGCCCATGCAGGTCTCAGATGTATCCTCAAGCTTCTCTAGACCAGAGGTTTTATTTTGATGCAAAGGTCAGTCATCTTCTGACTTTTATCCCATTGCATTTAAAGAAAGTCTAAGAGAAATTCACATACAATCTGGTTTTCTCCTCCCTAAAATGGGAGGAAGAACTGCAAGCAGCAGTGGGGCTTTCTGAGAAGAAAATTCCAAAAAAGAGCATTTTTTTCCTGTAAACAGAAGGTGGATATAAAGAAAACTCCCTGGGGACTTCCAAATTACAGCTCCTGCTGTAATTCACATTCATCCCACAACATCCACCAACATTCATCCACCAACAGGATGGCTGGATCCCCTAGAAGTTTTCAGTGTGAATTAAATCCCTCTTCCTCAGCCCACAATCCAAGGAAAAAGAGGAAGCATGATAGCAGAAGACTTGTGCCCCTTTTTTACACTTTGAGATTCCGTGTTATTTCCTTGTTCCCTAAGTTCTAGGTCACATCAAACCTTCTACCAGGTAGATTAGTAGTGACTTGCAGATTGCAATGGAGTTGGAAGAAAAGCATGAAAATCTCCATCATGAGATGAAGTTATCATTAATAGATTTTAATTACTCTTTATGTTCAAGTTCTGCTGCAAAAGGTACAGTTCCCACAGGAGAAAGCAGTGTAATGTGTATGTAACAGTCTCAGTATGATGTGTAAACCTTATTGACTCTGGTTGCTCCAGAAAAATCCATAGAGTTACTTGTGTAAATCACTGCTGCAAAGTCAGGCTGGAAATCTGCTAAGAAACTGAAATTTTGCAAAAATTGATGTTTTGAAGAGGGAAATTGGGATTTTTGTTTATTTTTCAATTTTACGTGATAATTTTGGGTATTTCTTTAAAGGAAAGCACAGAGTAGACAGGTAGACACTCTAATGTTTGATCTCCCTTGCACATTTTTCCAACTTGTCCTCTCCTGGAACCAACATAATCCACTTTTCCTGCTTTCTCTTCTTGAGTGAACACTTTTCTCACTTCCCAAGAAGAGGGGGAGCCTCAAGCCTCTTGAGTCCTGCTGTATGCCAGGACAGTACATAAGCAGGCACAGCATATGAGGACCTTTTGGGTCCACACAAACATCTAGCATCAGCTAGAATGGACACAAAGGTTAATTCTACAGCCATTTGCTGACTGCTCACCCCATTCACTACGAAACACCTTCCCAAGACATTTTTAAACACTTCTACAAAAATCATAATTTGAAATGTATCTTGTCTTTGCACTCATTGAGACTAAGTTGATGTGTCAGCTGGTGGCTGGCATCAACCATTTTTGGATGATTGCTTTCAAATCCTCTAATCAGCTTACCATCCAAAATAATTGAGCTGTGTTGGAAAAGGACCTTTGAGGCTCGAGTGAAGACATCCTCTCTCCAGCCCAGGGGCAAAATTAGAGCTGTCATTTCCAGCCCCCTGTGTTGCCTGCACCTTTCTCTGACAGCCAGACAGAAGCTGCTTCGTTTGCCCAAGAGGATCCTGAGCTCCAACTCCTTATCTCATGTATAATGAACACAATCAGAGAATGCTTTCATTTTAACAAGAAATACTGGTTTAGGATACATGTAGAATTGAAGCTAAGATTTAGACACATCTTTTCCTCCATTTTGTCAAAAATTATAACCCTCACTAAACTGTTCCAGCCACTCTACAAAAAGAAAACCAGGAGACACACTGTGATTTGGTAGAGGAAGCCCAACTCACATATGATATACATAGTGAGGAAAATACATACATTAGTGTGGACTAGAGTAGCAAATGGAAAGAGAGAATTTCTACTTGTGCAGGCAGCCCACAATGGGATTTAAATGAGCGTAGCATCCTGTGGGGTGATTTCATCCCATGCTGTCCTTGCTCAAAAGAAATTATTGCTTGCCAATAGGGAAGATACAGCTGCTACCTTCCGTGCTCCCTTTCTGGCCATCCCACCTGCTGCAAAGCCCCCTCAGGAGGGTGAAATGTCAGTTTGCACCAGCAAAAAAAAGCAGTGACAAAGTTTGCTCATTCCCCCTGAGCTCACACCTCCCTGTCTATGCTGTCCAGGACACCTGCCCCCCCTCCATCCCTCTTTCACAGCCCTCACAGCCTTCCCTCCTTCCCAACAGCTAAAGAAGAAATAGGTTGGGAAAGCTCTTCCTTAGCATGCCCTAGGTTTTATATCTCTCCTTCATTATCTTCCATTTATTATATTCCCTTATTTCCTAGTTCTCTGTAATTACATATTGGGACATCAAACAGTGAAGCAGGGATTGCTTTTAAAGGTTTTCATAATTTGCTTTTCTATTGTGTCCTCTAATACCTCCTCTGGCTTGAGGCTTACTTTTTTCTGTTCACAACCTCCTGAACATATGGCAGTAAATATGCAGCATGCTGGGAGCTTCACCTGGAGTCTACTTCCAATGTATCTGCAATGTAAATAACAGACTTTGTGTCAAAGGGGTTGGCAGAGGGCAGGCAGATTGCAGGAAGAGAAACTGGAGGATGGTGTCTTGATCAGCACTGAAGTTTAAGTATTAAATATTACCTAAGCCAGTGAGCTATTGTAGTATCACTATTTTTGCTAAAAATAGTATGGTTTAATGGCATTAAACAGTGTGATATCATAATCAATTCAAGGCCAAACCCTCCATTTTGGTAATATTTCACCCACTGGAGTCATGATCCCAGTTCCACCAGCATAAAATTTGACCCAACATGCAAATTTCATAGAAAAATTAAATTAAAGTGATCCCAGGATGATGCACAAAATGTAAATATTGCCATTCAGGTAAAAAATGTTTCTTTTTGATAAAACTAATTTAAATTAATTACTTTACATAGGTGTTTTAGCCTTGTTTTGCAAGACTGCATATGAGCAAGACAAAGTATTTTGTTTACTTGATTCAATCTGTTTAAATCAAGGGACTCATAAGTGTATCATCAATTGCAGTTACAAACAAATAATTATATGTTTGAAATAAAGGACTGTCTGCTTCAGCAAAGCTTTTCTAATTTGAGGATCCCAAAGGATTTGCTATACTCCATTAAAATCCTTGTCAGTCCACAGAGTGAAATATTGAAATAAATCACCTGATATTTAAATGCACATGTGTGGAGCAAAGCATGAAAGTTAAGACCTGATAGAAAGAATTTTCTTAATTATAGTAAAAATCTCATCAAAGGCAAGGAAATCACCTGTTTATGGATGAGATTCTTCCATGTCTCACTGTACCAGGCCCCTGACTCATCTCCGCCAGGGCTGGTACCTGGGAAGGGCTTTGCCACAGGGCCAGCTTCAGGCAGGACTACTAACAAGCCACCTTCCACCCATCTTACACCTCTTCAAGTTGGCCCTACAAGTCTCCAGAGGGTTTTTGTTATTGCCTTCATTCCATTTCTTCTGACACTTTATTCCCATGGGGATCACTACATCCTCTCTCCACAGCCACAGAAAGCTCTTCTTAAATCAGGAGGCTGAAAAAAGCTTCAGAGACTAGAGCAACCTTTGGCTGAAAATCCACTGACTTCCAATGGTCAGCAGAAAGACTGGTTATGTGGCCAGTACAACAAGTTGTCTTCCAGATGTGATTACAAACCTAAAACCCACTGGTGGTCCTAAGGGTTTTGCTGCAAGGGTGGGAGCAGAGGCACCCCCATCTCCCAAGAGACCCCTGCTGTTCCTCCATCTCCACCCCAATGGATAGGTCTTTTCTTCCGATTGATGCCAACGTCTGCTCAGCCAGGACCTGATGCCCCACATCTGGGATCCACAGAAGATGATGGAGTAGAGTAGCTTTGATTTGCAGTGGGGAAATAAGAAATGTTTTGAGTGGAGATCAGTGCTGCATTGCTAAATTCCCCCAGTGCCTGTAGGGCACAGCAGAGTCTCACTGAGGCTTTTCTGTGGTTGAAGCATATGTAGGGTCCCTCTCTTCAAGAATTCTCCTGGGGTTAATAAATAGCTGAACCCACACGACTGTCTTCAACTTTAGTGGAGGCATTATATAGGATCTTTCCCTCTGCTGAGTACTGATTCTCATCAGTACATTTCAGATATAGAATCACAGAATTACAGAATTATAGAATTATAGAATAGTTTGGATTGGAAGGAACCTTAAAGATCATTGAGTTCCAACCCCCCTGCCATAGGCAGGGACACCTCCCACTACATCAGGCTGCTCAGTGCTTTGTCCAGCCTGGCCTTAAACACCTCCAGAGAGGGGGCATCCACAACCTCTCTGGGAAACCTCTTCCAGTGTTTCACCACCCTCACCCTAAAGAATTTCTTTCTTATGTCAAGCCTGAATCTACCCCCTTCCAATTTACATCCATTATTTCTAGTCCTTCCATCACATATCTTATTAAAAAGTCCTACCCCTGCCTTTCTGTAGGACCCCCTCAGGTATTGATAAGTTACTATAAGGTCCCCTCTGAGCCTTCTCTTCTCCAGGCTGAACAACCCCACCTCCTTCAGCCTGTCCTCATAGGGCAGTTGCTCCAGCCCTTTGAACATATTTGTGGCCCTCCTCTGGACCCGCTCCAACAGCTCAATGTCCTTCTTATGTTGAGGACTCCAGAACTGGACACAATACTCCAGGTGGGGTCTCACCAGAGCTGAGTAGAGGGTATCTAGCATCTTTCAGACCTGTACCCCTATGTCATGTTTCATCTGAGTCGAACAACACCTTCAAAAGCAAGGAGGGCAGGCAGCACACTGAGAGTGTCTCAGAAAAGAGCCCATTCACATAAATTTGCTGCAGCGACAAATACTTTTATTTGCCATTATATGATATAAGTGTGCAGATAAGACAACCTCACCACAGCAATGTGAAGAACATTTATGCACAGTATGGATCTATAGCATCTGGCTGTGCCAATGAAAACAGCATCGAAGCAATAAAGACATAAAGAGACATTTCAGCATCATGGACATTAATACACACAGGTCCTAATAACACAAGGAAGGGGAAATCTAGATGTCTAAAGGATGGCAACTCTTGTAGATATGCACAATCCAGCAAAGTTCATTTCTTTCAAATATTTTAGAGATCATGGGTTTGAAAAGTTCAACTTAGTGAAGAAAAAAGCTTACACTGCTTCAGGAAGGGCCAAGTTGTTCCAGGAGGGACAGGCAAGGCTGTCCCCCCAGACTGTTCCTGGCACTAAAGGAGCCCAGCAGCCCTTCCCTGTGGGCACCAGCCAGCTCATCAGGAATGTAGGGCAGCAAAGGAGGGCTCATAGTGGCAGAAAAGTGTCAACACCAGCTCTGTTTTGGGAGAGAACCACTGTTTCTCATAGCAGATCCCACTAGATTCAATTAAGGGTTTTCTTCCTCTGGACAGAGTTGTGTCCAGAGTTGTGACCAATGCTTGTGTCAGAAACAAAAACAAGACACAAGGAAAGAGATCTTAAAATATTTCTAAGTAAATTTGTAATTGTAATGCTTTTATTCTTAAAAGATACAGGAAGTAAGACAGTGTGATTAAAGGGCAGAATGTCTAATTTAAGAGGTGCATAAAAGGAAATCAAAGAGTGCTATCTATCAGGAAGATAGATAGCATGATCAAGTCTTCCCCCATCCTCACTACAAATCTTTCACCAAGAAGAACTACTAAGTTCTAAAGAACAAGAATTTAAAAAAAAATAAAATTCAAAAGAGACATGTTAAACACTACCTAACAAGCTTCGTGACATGAGCACAAAAGTCTTAAATTCAATGTCATAAATTCAATACCATCAAAAGATTTAGCTGCTGTGTCCTTAGAGACAGCGCTGTGTGTGCCAAGCACAATATTGAAAGACACTGAAATCTCTAATATGTTTTAAATATTTTAAATTCATAAATCTGGCTCACATAAATATCACCTATCAGCCTTTTTTTCCCTTCCATTTTCTATAGGTTTGCCACAGTTTCTGAAATAAAAAGGTGGCTCAAACACTTAGAAAAAATGGATGAGCCAGAAAACTGCCCCTGAGGACATGACCAGATGCAATCATTATTCCCACTCCAATAAACACCCCCAAATATGCCAAGATTAATACCTGCATATGTTTAAATTACCACTTTGGAAAAAAAAAATAGGTTTAAGGCATGACACCTATTCCCTGAGGCAGCATGCAGTGATTATTCCTCACAGTCCTGAAGTCCTGTTCAAAAGTCCTGAATGTTGTGATATTGCCATATATAAAATTTTCTCCTTTTACTTTCACATTTAGGGCACATAAGCCTTTCTTTTCCATTTAAATGTGCTAATCTTCTTAACGGTATAATCAAGCCTCTAATATATAACATTATCAGTTTATATTTAGAAGGAATAACTGTCAGGTTAGTGGTGAGGGACATATCTCTCCATTCATCTGACTGAATTACCCTGGATAAATCCCTTTCCCCAATTCATTTCTGCAGAGACAGCAAGCAGCTTTATTTTATTTAAGAGCATAACATACAGTTGCAAGATTATTTATAGTTAATATGTAAAAAAATCCCACTTGAAGTTTGAGAAATGTTTCTTTTTTTCCTCCATTTCTCATGGGGAAACGTTCTAGTTTGTAGCTTTGTTAAATCACACAGGATTTTGCAGGCTACAAAATTAACAAAAGGTATTCCTGCAGTGAACAAGTCACAGAAACTTAAATTATCTTTACATCCTTCCACAGTTTCAGGTTCTTGGAAAAATAAGCAAGAGCCTTTGGGTAAATTTAAATAAATTTCTACTTTAGCTTATCACATGACTATTTTTAAGAAGAACTGGGGGATCTCCCAGTAATTCCTCATTCCTGCCTAATATATTAACATCTTTGTACCACATAAAAGGTGCTCCCATCAATACAAAATCTAAGCCATGAAAATGTGGTCTTCCTGGCAAATATTAAAGGAAGATTTTCAAGACCCCAGTTGAGCTGCCTTTTGACATAGGATAGGAATAAGGCCTGCCATGACACACAGTAGGCATAATAAATAGGTACTAAATAGCCAGGATCCTGATATATAAATATTAAGATCTCTGCCACCCCACCCCACTCATTCATTTCCTTGTGGCACCTCTTCTGATTCTAAAGAACACATCAAATGATTAGCCAGCCAACATGTACATCTATTTATCTCAGCAGCAATCTGATTGCCTGCAACAGGAAAGCTCTAGAAGCAACAAAGCTGCCAGGTATGTAATAATGGATATCATGGAATATGCTCTGAAGTGTAGAAACAGAATAAATTTATTATTATACTTTCATTATATCTAACCATTTCCATTTGTCCAAGAGGAACAGAGGAAATGCACCGTGTTATCATTACTAATTCCTTGTTTGCTGCAATAGTAAATACTTATATAAGACACCAACAACTAAACCCTGAAACTAAAACCTATATAAGATACCAACAAGTAAACCCTGAAACTAAAAGGGCCACCACACTCTGGCCTAATTAATTACAAAGACATCAGCCTCTTTCTGTATTGGAGCACAGTGTTCTTGACATAAAGAAAGCACAAAGATGATTCTCCTCCCATTCAAATTCAATGCAACTACTTTGAATGCTGAACATAACAAATCACATGTTAAATTAAGCATAAGAGATGAGACCGACATCATCCAAATAGTCTGACTGGGGTATTTTTCCTGCCCTCTGGTTTGCAGAGAAGTTACTGGACAGAAGCAGATCCAGCTATGATCTCTGAACAAGGAGTCCAACCTTTCTGAGAAGAAGAAGGAATAGTCTTCTCACACATGATCATCCCTTCTGCCTCACCTTGCTGCAGCTGGACTGGTGCTGGGGGCAGGCCTTACCCAACAAAGCACTGGATGTTCAGCTCAAGGAATAAATAAATAAAATTTTCAAGCAGAGACTAGAGTTAAAGCTTGTCCTACTGCCCAAAGCTTGTCTCATCACTTGTTTTACACAATGCATCTAGGAGCTGCACTGATGCTGACCCTTTTTCATGGGGACCACACTCCTCCTCTACCCTGGAGCATTAAAAGCTGGAGTGCACCAAGGTGTCAACAGAATGTGCCATTTTTGTTCGCCAAAGATTTGGCCAGTCTAAAGATACTGTGCTTGCTAGTGTTTGTGTGAGTTTTGCACCTTGTACAAAATCTACATACTCTAAAAAAACACACCAACTAGAAAATAAACAAACCTTTCCTTGTTTCTGAGTGTTTGCATGTAGAGGATAGTTGTGACTGCAGCAAGTGCAGGCTTTGCAGATCTGGAATGAAAGTTTAACAGTTACAGCACAAATCATTCATTCATGTTTCTTAGCAGCTAGTGATGTGCAGTGTCCAATCAGAAGAAATACTGTACTAAAATTAACTTTGCAGTTTGCTTTCTCAAATGGAAAATGTTGCAACTTGCAGGGGAATTTGCACTCTACTATAATCTCTACTAACTGGGAAAAACGTGCCTGGCAGGAGATGGACATCAGGGCTATGGGCAAGGTCCCAGAAGAAGAGTATCCATTGTGTAATACACCACCACTGCTGCTTGAAGACATTTCAGAGTTTAAAAAGAAAAAAAATTTGTAATAAGAAAACAGCCAGATGCCATCACATTGGCTTTCCCTCTGTGATGAATGGCATGAAAGCGCTTAAACATCTGCTATCACTTGATGAAACAAAACTTACATCTCTGAGTGAAAAGGTCCACAGATGCTCACTGGAGTTATCTGGGCTGCCTGAGGCTGAGGAAGGACTGACAGCACTGGTTGCCAGCCCCAGACAAAACTTCACCTTTTTATCTCTGTTGGTCAAGGTAAATTGTGAAAACACCACAGCTCCACTATGACTCCATCATGCTCCATAAATGTATTAACTATGGGCTGAAAGAAAGGCAGAGCAATGAGGAACTTAGAATCATAGAATC
>VZTY01033660.1:0-42651 GCA_013400935.1 Turnix velox
TTGTTAATGTAGAGGACAACTCCTCCTCCCTTTTCCCCTGCCTGTCCATTCAGCAGGTAAAGATTAAAAGGATGCTTTCTTCAGTACACACACAGAGTAGTCTGTCTAGAAGCCATCATCCTAGTGTCTGGGTATGATTAATACTGCTTATGAGTAATGCCACATCTGAATGATTCTGTCCAGCTCATGACTCAGTCCATGGCTGGGGTTAAGAGTACAAAGAGCAGATGCAGCCAGCATTACAGTTCAGTCAATGAGCAGGTAATCAAGTGTTGTGGGTTCAGTTGAAAGCCAGTAACAGCACCCTCCCTTACCACCTAAGCAAGTTGGGGGAGTCTTAGAAAGCAGTTTTCTTCACCTTCTGTGCCAAGAATCTGCCTGCTTGAAAAACTTCCTTTTTTAACTTGTTTTTCAAATAAAAAGAACTTTTGTCGCAAAGATTGGTATGCAGCAATGCTGTGTTAATCAGCAAGGCAAAGACATCTTGCACAGGAGTCATTAACCTTCACATGTCCTTGTGAAGATCTTACAATAGTTTCTGAATGAATAATCTTATTACAGGATAGAAGAAAGTAGAAACCTAATTCTAATCTCCATGAAGCCTCCTAATTGTACCTGGCCATAACGCAGCCAGAGACAAGGCAAGAAATTGGAGTGCAGAAATAGATGAAAAATGCCTTCTCTACCAGCCAGCATTTTCCCTACTCATTGACAGATTTAGCAAATAGTGTTTTATTGGACATCAGTTTAACTCTTAACTTGGCATTTATTAGAGACATTTGTACTCTTCTAGTCTAAGGAAGCTGAATTAAGCCATGCAGTCTTGCATATTTACTACAGAAATGAATAAACAGGACAGTTTCTGTAGCAGCATGCTGAGTCACAGCAAGTTTCATTTCTTTGCTGAACCAGGACTGACAAGTTCACACAATGATTTACTGCATTCTAAGAGTGATATACAGAAGATAGGTTTTGACTTCTACTGTCCTATCTCTCCCCTGTGCAGGAAGTTGCCAAGAGTGAAGTTCACACAAGCAAAACTCCAAAACAAGCAGGGTTCAAGGGTTTAGGAACTCTCCTCACAAGTTGCTTTGCTTGGATTCAAAAAGTCATGCCACAGGCAACGACAGAAAGCATTATTCAACACACAAGAAGTTAGTATTTTCACAATTAAAAAAAAAAAATCTTGAGTTTCTTGCCAAATGCTGCGTTTTTAAAAAATCCTAGTAGGTTAAACAGAGTCCAAAATCCAAGCTGTTCAGTACATCTCCTATTATACTGCATTCAACTAGAGATGGTCCAGTATTATGAAACTTGTCAATGAGTAGACAAAATCCTGGCTAGTACAGAAGGTAACTGGGGATGGGGGAAGAGGGATTTTGAAAAGGAGTTTCCAGCAGCGAGAGGCAGCCAGATCACATAGAGGTTTTAAATGACAGAAGCAAAGCTCAAAGATACCAACTCCTTTCTTTAAGTCTTTCTGCTGCAAAGTCCTCAAAACCATCACCATCTCTCCAGGCTGCATCCAGTAGGACTCCTTTTACACACACAGATGACAGAAGTCAAGTTCAGATTCTGACCAAATGTCTGTAATCCAGTCAGTACAGGTTATAAGCTGTACACTCAATGTCACACACCTAGCTGATTTTTCTTTGTCTAAGTTTTGTGCTGCTGAGTGGCAGTGGTATCCCTTTCGCATGCTAGTCAACAAAATCATGCATGGAGAAGCTGGATCAGAAGGGTATACCGGAACCTGGTGGAGCAAATCAGTATTAGGAAGCCACATAGCAATAGTTGCTCTACTGTGCCTTGGAAATAATGGTTTTTATTTTTAGAATCATATCACAAGTGGACCTATATAATTCGGAAACTGCTAGTCATAATGAGCAAGTGAAGCAGCACTTTTAAAAAAGACAGCTGACATACAGCAAGTTGAACTATATTCTAATCAAATTCAGAACAATATATTTCTATGAACTCTTTATATTTACATAAGATAAAAACAAGTAAGGGATAACAACTAAACAAACTGCAATGACAGATCCAAACTGAACACTGAGCTTCTGAAAACACTTCATTTTAAAGTTTGAGACCCACTTTGTACTAAAGAGTTACTCCTTTCTGCATAATTTGAACATCTGTCCACTCCCCATTACTATTGCCAAGAAATAGCAAGAGAATTAAAGTGTAATCAAGATGAGAATGCAAACCCAAGTTCTGTGAAGATCTCAGAACATATTAAATCTAGGCCGAGGGTCAGATTTTATTATTACATTAACAACAAAGTAGCACAAAGTTGTTTAACACCTCGGTGTTACAAATAAGCAAGGGGAGAACAAACCAACAAGTCTTTCAGCGTTACAAAGCTTTTTCTAGGAATGAAGAGAATTTGGTTCAGATGATTTGAAACACTTTGAAATATAACAGGATGCAACTGAAGCATTATGAATTGGTTTTATTAGTATTTACTTCCAGACAGCTCTGTCCCCCCTTAACTTCTCTCACTCTCGCTCTCTGCCCCCAGAATACAGGAGAAAATTAAAAGGTAATTTAAACGGAAATTTCAAATTCAAGTTTATCTTCTGTTTAATGCATACGGGACAAATTTAATGGGTTTAACTTAATTTCTGCTTTTTTTAAATAGGCTTTACAAGTTTCATTTATTATAAATTTCTGTATGTCTTGCAATAGTTTGAATGTAACTAAGTAGCAGTATATATTCCAAATGCAGCTTCATTTTAGACAATATGTAACTGGCTTGTGTGTCTTAAGTATTTTTTAGCCATTTGAACATAATTTCTCTTCTTGTCACAGTATCAGTCACATTCTCTTCCAACCTAATGAAAAATCTTCAATTACATCAGACAAGCATCCTCCAAAAGCAGCATCCCTTATGCAATTCATCCAAATAAGTATTTCCATTTTTGTACTAGGTATACAACAAATTTTTATAGCCATTTAGATGGGAAGAGTATACTTACTGCTAGGAACAGCATGCAGTACATAGAGAACGAGGAATGGCCAGAGTAAAAAGATAATCTGGAAGAGAACACACATGTCATTTTAGCTTAGTAAAACCCACCTTATAATGATACCAATTTACCTTACAAAAGTGAACTGATAAAAGGCAAATATCTCCATGCTTCTGTAAGGGCACTATCCAGGTACAACACCCATCCCTCATTTGACAAAAGCTTTTGAGAAACAGCACAGTCTTGACACCACAGTTATCCTATCCCAGCATTAAATGTTGATCTCCACATCCAGTGGAAACTACCAGTCCTCTAAAGTTCAAACAGCAAGTTTAAACATCCTCAAAGATAAAAATCAAATGTCCTTTAAAACAATATACTTGTTTAATCCTCTCAGTAGATCCCAGAAAACTCGTGAGTTTTATCAGCTTTTCCAGAATTACTTACCTGATAGTCACAATATGCATATGAGTATAGGGAATGCATCAGCCCAAATCAATTGCATCAAGATGCAGTAGTTAACAACACAAATCTAGATGTTTATATTAGGTATATATACATATATTTAAATGTACTTATTCATAAAGACTACAACCATCTGTCAGTGAAGAATGGGGGGGAAGCAGGAAGGAGTTCATTAGCCAGCCAACCATGAAACACATCTCTAATATTTCTAGAAATGGCTTCACATTAAAAAGTGTCAACATTGCCTTCAATTCAAAGGCTTCTAATAGCAGGTACAGACTGAAGTGACTAGAAAGTCACTGCTGACAGTATAGTGTGCCGCAGGCAAGGTCTTCTCAGCAGAGGTGGCTTCTGTAAGGAGCCAAGTTACTGTAGCTGGAAAATAAATCCTTCTCACCACTTTATAAAGAGAGCAAATTAGAAAGATGTTTCTAATTCTGTCTTAAGCAGAAACAAAACTAACTATACTATTTTTTCTGTTTTCTCTGCAGAGCCTTGTAATCATGTTTCTTCACAGCTCCCAGGCAGACTTCTGTGCATCTTAGCTACTTAACAACAGTGCTCCTCACTTAAGAGTTAGGTGTACGCAAACAAAGCCAACAATAAAGTTCCATAGCTCTCCAGACTGCCTTTCACCATATCCCCCAGATCCCTGTTTTGGTTCATCAGCCAGACAGAGAGCCTGAAGCCAGGGAAATTCCTGGTCAAGAGAAACACTGCTGCTCTTCAGAATAAGGAAGGTAGTTCTGATGTGCAGTAAGATAACTGAGTTGAACATTTACTACTCAAATATCACAAAGGCAACAATAAAACAGTCTCATGCATAAGCAGAACTGCCTAAATTCCTGCTTTCATGCATAAAAAATTACAAAACTGCATCAGATAAGGAAATATACCACATTCCATTTCCTCCACAGGTTTTAGAATTCCTGGTTTATAGTTGATTAAAGCACTGACAAAAGCTTTGTTTCAGAAGTACTAAATAAGCAATTTTGAGAGAAGATGGCTATGTGTATGTGGCTGTATTAACACTTAACACATGTATATATAGAGATATTTTCAATTTTCTTACATAGAGCAGTTGTATTGAAAATGTGTTATCATCACAAGTTTAAAAATCAAAAATATTAAAACTACATTTTAGCTAGACATCCTTTTGACACCTTAGTAGTCCTTAACTATTCACCAGTAATGTTCTCCAGGCTAGAGTCCACTATGAAAGCCAATAGACAACTTTGAGGCTATCCATATTGTCCATAAGATGTTTCCTATAGTTTCTGAAGGCACCTTTTTGCTAACCAAAGGCTATTAAGCAAAAGAAGAAAAACATTCAATTCTTTAGGTTTATTATGGAATTCCTAATCCATTTTAAAGAAGTCTGTAACTGGCATTCTTTGTTCTAAGAACATATTAGCTCAACATAACATTAAAATGCCTTGATTTGAGTTAAAAGATCACAAAATTTCAATGTATTCTCATCTGACATAGTTAAGCATGCTGTGTATGATTGCAAGTGTTGTGCCTAGCACATAAAGTACTGCCAGAAATGCAACTGGGACAGAGTATTGATCCAATTTGCACACTGCGCAATCTCAGTTAAATTTCTTTGGCAATACTGCAGTCTCTGGAGTTCTTTGCAAAGTGGATATATTATATGTAGATAATTTCAAACATCAATTTGAGAGTGGAAATCTTCCCAGTAATTCCTCTTTATGCAAATAACATCTTCCCACAGCAAGGAGAACATCCTTTCTACCAAACCAGCCAAGTCGCTGCACTTCCTAGGCTTGTGATCTGCAAGTGTTGGCTTGCTATGAGACAGCATTTCAAAACCAAGTAAGACTTTCCTTAAAATCCACCCAGTATTTACTAGTTCAAGGAATGCTTAAGTATTAGCAAAAGATACATTTAAAAATAAAATGGCATAGACAACTCTCTCAAAAACCCTGCCTTTCAATTATTAAAGAAAGGCTTAATCATCCCAGTAGGAACCTGTAAATCAGATGCCAGGATGTTTCAAATGAATACTGGAGAGTATAATGTCATGAAAACAGAGCTGAGAAGTGCAAAACCTTGTGTTGATTCTTTCCAAAATGGCAGAATCTGACATCAAAAGAACAGCTTTGTAGCGATTTGTGCTATTTACTCCCATCAATACTTTTTCTCCACTTACCAAGTGGAAATTACTACCAAGTTCAAAGAATGCCTTAAGCAGTAACCTGAGTTTCAGGTCTCAGATGAGTTTAAGTATATATCTCATCAAGGTCTTAAGGCAATTAAAAGACCATTTATCTCTACTGAAATTTAGTTTTACCCCAGATTTAAAAGGGTTTATAACAGAGACAAAAGTAAAGATGCTATGCTTCCTTTAAAAGGTGGCTGTAAAACTGGTTAAGATTTATGAATGCAGTTTGTTATGCTAAATCTGCATTTTTAAAGATTACCTGGAGAAGTACTCAAAAGTACAAGCAAATCCTACATGAAATAATTGAACTGGAACACTACTTTTAGTAGGACTTGACACTGACAACCATTTTATTCTGTTCTATACCTTTCCGTGCACAAAGGCAACTTAGCCTAGGAAGTTAAGCCCAGCTGAAAAGGTTGAATGATAAGGATTTTTCCTAATAGGTAATTGAATTATGGTATGATCTCTTGAGAAAAATAGGAGGCCCAGCAAAGCACTATGCATGTTCTCACATCAAAGCAAATAAAATTTCCCACCAGCTTAGCCAGCAAGTCCTTTCTATCCTCAAGGTCTCTAAATTCTCCAAGTCTGACTCAAAGCTTCCACTGATATTGAGGTTGCCCATTCCATTGATGAGGAGGGGGAAAAGTGCCAGAGAGTTGCAGTTCTGTATGTCTGAGTTGAGTAAGCCAGAGAGTTCCACAATCTTGTCAGGGAAAGGTTCTCAGAATTTCAATGCTTAATAAACTGCTATCAGTCACTACGCTTATGCTGTAGCACATTCCTCAAAGACCATTTTCTATGCATTTAGTAGTCCACAAATTTTTGTAGCATCTGCTTTTTTAAAAGAGTAGTTTGTACCAGAAGCTACTAGAAGAATAAAACTCAAGAAAAATCTCATCCCTCTACAGTTTTTCTTTTCAAATGAGAAGCAGTCAACTAGCACCTTGAACTTCCAAATATTCACAAGTTTTATCTAGAGCTTGTACATTTTGAGCACAGGATAACAAAGTCCAACCAATTTGGGTGTTGCAGTAGCATTCTACATGCACACTGCAAAGTCACTACAAACAAAGCTCTCTTTTATCAGTTTTGACTTTGTCACTCTATTTAATCTAATACATAAAAGTTTAACTTAACACTTCGTTTCTAGTAGCCTACTCAAAGGGGAGATAGAGAGGGCCATAGGGGCAACACCAGGGCTGTTTACTTCACTTTCCTGGTAGTTTCTTCTCAGGAAAGAGTCTAAGTGAAAACAGCCACAAGGGGGACACAAATCAGCATTCTAGAGACTAACAGTTTACTCTCACATGCACGAGATTACAATCTTCTGTTCCATTAACCATGTCTACACAAGTTATTCATGTAAAGCTGCTCTGACTCACGGGAGTGTTATTATCATTTTACATAAAGGGGAATAAAAAATATGTAATCCCTGTTAAATCAGGAATTTAATTGTTATTCTGTCTTTAAGAAACAACTTTGAGCAAGAAACACGTAAGAAGCAGAGCCATTTCCCCCAGCAGATTTCTGTAATCTTCAAAGGGGGAAAAGGGATGGGAGACAGCAGGACAAAACTCAACATTTAGGGAAATTAATTTCTTAAGGTACTATTTGAGCAATACACAGTTATACACATGTCCAAGGCTTAATTTTAAGACTTTTGTCTTCTATCAACTTGGATATAAGTTTTGCAAATCAGTGAAATCTTCCTACTGAGAAAGGCCAATACACATTAGGGTAAAGGGGAAGCAAGATTAGAAATGTGATCCAGATTGCAGAACTACAAAACTACTTTCAGATTTGATTCTCCTGAGTGCCAATTAATTGCTATTAGAATCCTTGCCACATTTCATCATTCACTATAATATTAAAAGGATGCTTCTCTAATATTATTTCAGTTTTTAGCTTCCCTGTAAAATGTGCCTGACTAAGCTCTAGTTCTCAGAAGCTGTAAAAAAATATCACTAGGACTGAAAGTGTTCCCAAATCAACCATATTATGTCTTTACTAACAATAAGGACAGAAGGTTGAGAAGCAGCACTTCAGGCAGAAGTTGCACCATTTGAATAGTACTACAACTGTGACACTCCATTCATCCCTTTCAATTGCTTGGCATGGTTTTCTTTTTTTTTTTTCATCTGGCTTTTCAGAAGGGGAAATTATATTAGCCTCTGCTGGGAAAGCCTGAATAAACAGATCTCAGCACCATAGGGCACTTCACAGGTTAAAAGCTCCATAACAGAATTAATCAGAATGCTGTACACAACACAGCGATATGCCCCTAGCAAATGTGTATTTGTTAAGTCTGTAGCAGCTTTAGAAAACTTTGAGTCATGATGCTGTTAGGAACTGACAGATTAAATAAGTAATCCATTTAGTTATGCTTGAATGATTAAATATTCCTTGATTTCTGAGAAATTTCAAAGCTTCATAACTAAATACTGGACCATTTCATACAGGCCAAGTTATTTTAATATAAAATAATCCTTTATCCTATAAATGACCCTAGTACTAATACAGGTCAGGGAGCAGAGAGAAGGAACAATTGCTTAATAGAGATGGGTTAACTTGAAGTAAACATGCAATCTCTTGGCTTGGGTCTACAAATTCCAACACAAACCAAATGCAAAAGCTATCTAATGAAACAAGTGAAAACTAAAGTGTTCATTTAAATCTAAGTAAAGTATGAAGTTTGTTTTGGGCTACTTTTTCACTGCAGTTACTTTCTTATCCAGGTTTTGAAGGTATACGTGGAACAGAGAATAAGACTTTCAAATGTTTAGTTGAACTTTAAAACATAGTTACTCTAGTCCCATACCTGTTGTCTGGCACAAATGTCTAGCTGTTGGGAACTCTGAGTGATTTAGCTAGACTTACTGGCATGTTTGAGTACAACCTGTAAAAGAACTCTAAACCAAAAGAAGCTATAATTCCCAGCAAATGACCAGTAAAGGGCACCTCCTTAGCAACTGTGTTGAAATAAATTATCAAGGTCAAAATCAGTCAGCTCTAATTTCCTAATGACTTATTTGAAAATTGCATTTTGAACATGCAGCAACAGACTAACACACAGCTTCTTATGAGTGCTGTCAGCACAGGATTAAAACATCAGCTGAAGTAGGGAACTGTTTTTTTCTTTAGATTTTCAAATTCTACACAAATTTCTAGCACAAATATCTACATTAGTAATATAATTGTCATTATGAACCTTAACAGCGGCTTTATGTGTTATTACATACTGAACAAAGTGACAGACAATTTAAACTATCCAAAGTTAAATTCAACTTAAGAAAAAGTGCTTCATACACCTGCATACACGCTCCTGCTAGCTGCATTAAGCCCGCTCAGAATGCAGAATCCAGAATGCACAGAGTCCCTCTGATGCAGCTAACACTAGTAAAACATGGCTTATTATTTACTACTTCAAGTTGCAAAGGTTTTGCTTTTGTGTATGTGCTTAGAAAGGTGGTAAGCAAACCAGACAGGACAGTTTCTTGGATCTCCCTAGTCACCAGATTTTTAGTGTTCCTCCAAACCCAAAATTCTGAACCTGTTAATGGAGAATTTGGATTTAGGAGGTAATCCAATTATTTTTTTCCTCATTTGATGCTAATGCTCTCAAAAATTAAACCATTTGCTCAGACCTGATTTACAGCATGACTCAAGCTTCAGCCACAAGAAGTGTAAACAGATTGTACTATAGGAGAGACCTAAGGCAAGAATTTTAAGCATCTCCACTGTCAGTACACATTTGCAGATCACCTGTGCCACCTTCTATTTACTCTCTCTTAACTGGTTGGCTGTCATAGCCAAAATTGACTACTCAAAGGGTGAATTTGGCAAAAGATTTAGACATATCACATCCTTCTTTGGAAAAGGTCTGAACCCCTATTTTCTGCTCTCAACTTTGCATTGTTTTAATCAAGGAAGGACATGTTATGGTTATGTTTCTCCACCTGCAACTGTTACATGTTCTCATAGAAACAGTATGATAATTAAGCAGTTTACATCCCTAGAAAGAAGAAAGCTCCTTTATTTACCTCAAGAGCATAGAATATCACTGCATGTGTGATATCTCAGCTTCCTCCATTTTAAAGACCAGGAGGAAGATAGAAGCAAATATATTTGTTTTTTTTTTCTTTAGTGAACACTGCCCTCCCCACTCTCAGGAACAAATTTCTTGTACAACACAAGTTGCTTTGTTATGGAACCAGTGGCAATATTTCAGTTTTTAAAATGTGAGAGTTTTAAACTGCATTCTACTACATTTTAAAAAAAAACAAAACAAAAACCTGCCAACAAAAAAACTGGACCCTGCAGTTAGCAAACTTGACATTCAATCCTGATTTTTCAGTTTCAGACCAAAAGGACAAAAAAGTATCAAAGGGACACATCTGGCACTTAAAAAATCTAGTTCAGAGGAGATTCTATTCATATCTACATCTCAATAAGAATACTGAGAAATTATTAACAAAAACAAGCCAACAATACCTCAACAGTATACATTTAAACACAGGAGAAAACTGGAACTCCTCCAGATCTGCTCCTCAAATGACAGCTTAATTTAAAAAGCTTCAAAAAATTAAGCCATAGGTTGACTCTTCTAACTCCCCATAAGGTACAGCCGGAGATGTGTAAAAAGGAAATGCAAAGTCATTAGAGAAGCTCAGCAAGGAATAAGCTCACTTAGATGTTTGGAAGCCAAGACTCAAATCTTGCCCACAGCTGAAGAATATGAAGAATTTCTGACTCCTCCTTTCAGGCCTGGCAAGTGATTGTTTTATGCAGAAAGGAGTGAGGAAAGACATGCAATAATCCACTAGTTAGACCTCTAGAACTGAAGAATTTCTAGAGACTGGAGGCATGGGAACTCAGGATTCTCACATCCAGAAAAGCTTATCCTGGAAAAATTCAGTAGCTAGGATGGTAACATGGCAGGGTGCAAGCAATTCCACAGCTTTCTTGGTTGACATTAATGTTGGACAGGCAACATTAGCTCTCTGCTAATCTGTTACTCGGAAGCAAAAAAATAACTAGTTGGACATGTCTGCAACATTCTTGCGGTTGTAGAAACCATGAGATGCTAGATATTCAGGGACAATTTCCTCTCAGCGTAAAATTTTCCCGTGGAATAAAACAGCAGGAAAAACAAGATGCCGTCTTGACTCAGTGAGCAACATGTGGCTGTTTATATCAAAAAGAAAACCTTGAGAGATAGACTGCCTACCAAGGACAAGTACTGAGGCATCATCCAGGCATGGTGAGAGGGAAATAGGAAGGTCAAGGCTGAAGGCAAGGGTATTCCACTGGCAGGTTGGCAGCAAAACAAAGACAAGGATAACATGGTCCTTCACTGAACAGGGTGAGCTAAGCCATGACAGAGGGAATACAAAAGATATCAAGTATTGTTTTTTGCTTCATATTTTTTTTCCAACAAGACCTTATCAGACTGCCAGGTCATCATAGCTAGCAGTAAACTTTGGAGGAGAGAAGTACTATCAGTCAAAGATGATGTAACAGCAATTAGATAAGGCTGGACTTAGAAATCCATGACTTGTATCCAAATCCAAGGGCGCTGAAGAAGCTCCATGATATGGATTATTCAGCAGACACTCAATAATACTGCATACTTCATGATACAACATTTATTTTTAACATCTTGTGGATAAATAAGTTTAAACAGTATCAGATTCAATATACCTGACCTTTGCAGAAGGCTTGACTGAGCTGTTTGTGCAGCCAAGTTTCGAACATGATATATATATATATGAAAGTGACAGCACAACCCTAAATTAAATTCTAAAAATACCATAAGCTGTATGTAGCACCTGCTACATTGTTTGAAAATTCAAGACCTATCTAAATGTTCTTTCATTTACACATAACTTCAGTACAAGAAGCTTGATTTATTTGGGTTCTTTGTTGGTTTTGTTCAGCTTGGGGTGTTCTTTGTTTGGGAGGGTTTTTTTTGTTTTAGTTCCACCTGCTTGTAGAAAGAATGCCAGAAAACTCAAGAACTGAACTATTACCACCCCAAGTTCCCACCCTCCTCAAAAAGTTTTCACAGAACCTTTAGTGAAGCCACATTTACTGTCTTTGAAATTGTAATTTAAAAGCAGTAAGATACACCAGTTCTTTGCTTACCAAGTTCTGACACAAAGTTCTTTGCTTACTGGTTCACAGACATAGTTGTGACCAACCTTTTCCACATTCAGGCTGGCCTGGTCAGCAGATCCTGCTATCTAGGTATTACCAACGCTCATCTGCACAGTCAAGACAGAACAAGCAACTCTTCTACTGCCACAAGTTAGAAACAACCAGTCAATGTTGCCACACTGTATATTAGCACAGTCTAACAATACACTTTGAAGACTCCCAATGGCCTTCTTGAAGTGCAATACTAAACAAATAGTAGTGGGGAAGAAAGGCAAATTGAAAACCTAAGAGGCTAAAAAAATCATTCCAGGCAAATCAAACATTAAGATATACTAACAACTTTGAGAGAATCAAAAACTTAACCTGCCATTCATACACTAGAGGAAAATAGAAGCCTTTGATGTTCTACTTAATCTACTTGATATTCAAGCTTCACTGTTTACAAACCCAACAGACAACCAGCAACTACACTACACTCACCAGATGTACACTAAAATACTTATTCATAGATTCTGCCTCAGAACATCTATGCTTTCTATTAACTCTTCCAGATTCAAGAAAACTAACAAACAGCATTCATGACAATCTGCCATGTACTGGGTAGAGTGGACAGTTTTGAGAAGTATGCCTTAGAGATACCAAAAAGCAATGGAAAAGTCACCACCTGTCATTTCAGTGTCCCCTCTAAATACTCTTCCTACAGGAATTCAGATACCTTACCAACTAACTCAAAGCCAGGAAAAAGGAACACCGATAGGACGGAATACACATCGAACTGTTAAAACCAACAAAAACAGAGATTAGTAGAGACCACTCAATCATATTCCATATCAATCATGGTTATAGCCTGGCACACCCACCTATTTTACTGAGCCCTGCTTTCCAATTTTGAAAGAGGAAAGGGCTATTTGTTAGATCATTACCTTTACAAGAATTGAAAGTATTTTAAAGCAATCCAGTAGCATATAAAGTATTCAGTGGAATACTAAAGTGATTGCAGCACCAACATCAGGAAGTTCATAGACACTAGAACTTGCACTTGTATATCACTTTTCTAAAATACTAAAACAAGCCACTGTCGCACAGATAAGAAACTGCACGATACTAAGTTATACACCACCCTACTGCCCAGAGCAGTGGCATTTAAAAAGTACTATCTTACTCAACTGCTATGCACCTTAAAGAGAATTATCTTGATAATCAAAAGTGACCACCTCATGTCAGTCACCTTTGAGTTACTATGCTTAATATTTACTTAAATTATTACTAAGCTTTATATACAACTAGTTGACATCAATCATAGCAACATATTCATAGAAGTTTGAGAATGCAGTTTTGTACAAGTCATTTGCCCTCAAAACTGCTATGAAGTAACTCATATCAAGCCTCTGCACCTAGTTTAAATAAAATGTCACCAAAGACTGCCTAAGGAAAGAGCTATTTTAGAAAGTGACAAATTAAAAAAAAACAGTAGTACTTAATTTAGCTAGCAATTTTTAAACTAGTTATTTCATGCAAGTGCAACACATTTTCAAGTAACATATGCCAGATTTTACATACACCTTTCAAAAAATTTGAACAAGATTTACTAAGCATATATCTGTGATTGTGATCCTTAGTTTAGTTTAACCTCCAGTCACACTGAAAGTGCAAACACTCTATAATAAAGTTGCCAAGGAGAACCTAAGCTATTTAAAACTGAAGAGGACTGTTTTCAGCATGATACTGAGCAAGAATTAGCTTGTCAGGCTCCAGTAAGGAAGTAAAACTTTACTGAAACTTAACAAAACTCACAGGCACTTTATTAACTTAGATAACCAAACATAAGTCCATTTGTTTAAACTCAAGATAAAGTATGTATGTATTTTAGTATTTATTTTAACACTACTGTTACTGGTGAACAATAAACATTAATCTTTATCTTTGACATGCCTTTGTGTTATAACATACAGAGAGGCCTGTACGCAGAGAGAGGGAGAGAGGCCTGTACACAGTTGCAAACACCAGATTTGCATAAAATAGTACTGGAACAAACAGTACTTGCCCACAATACTGACCCTTCAACCATAACTTACAGGCTCCCAGAAACACAGGTGGTTTTATTGAGCTTACTCTTCTACAAGTTTGTTTATGTGGTTTCTTGAATGCCCCTATAAGCTTACACATGGCATCACTCCAACGAGTTCCAAAGCTCGCTCACTCCAACGAGCTCCAAAGCTCGCTCCAACTTCATAAGCTTTGTGAGGGGAAAAATAAAAATACAACTACCTCGAATAATTTTGCCTTTCAGTTTTACTGCTAGGAAGATATGGGAACAGTTTTTCACCCCCCAACTGTACCACTAGAAAGTATCCTCTAGGAACTTCTGTCATACACCCACCTCTTCATACACCCAGTTATGCATCTTCAGACAAAGAGTTCTGATTTGCTCAGGGATGCTGTATACCCAAACCATTTCATGTCTGTATGTTTATATGTATAAAATTTTAAGAAAGGATGAGAAGACAATACAGTATACACAGTGAAAGCATACATTGGATTTTTACACTGGAAGCATTGTTTTCCTCCTATGTATTAAGAAATAATTAGATTTGCCTTTTTTACTCTAAAAGTGAGCATAGATCTTGAAAATAATTCAAAACTAATCTCAAGTTCCACTGCTACACAGGAAAAATAGGTTTAATTCAGAACATATGATCCTGCATGCAACACTGATTGTCCCGTTTCAGTTCTTTCCTGCATATGTATTGTATGCAAGTGAGGGTAGACAGTAAAAAGCTTGGTGCTAATAATTTTGTCAAATTGGACAAAAATTCAACTCGAGTTTGAGAGCATATTGTCCTCTTCCAACTGACTTCAAGACTCACTGCAATCAAACTCCCTCCTCTTAGTGGCTTATTAACTGTCAGGCATTCAGACACATGATTTAAGAGCATTGAAAACACCTTCCAGGTGCGGGGCACAATTTCCTTAAGAAACCCAGAACAATTTACTGGGTCACTGCATCCATGGCATTCACCTGTAGAGGACAATGCCTCAATCCAATCTAACCTTCTTAACCACTCATTAACTCTTTGCTTACAGCTTCCACACAACATATGGAGAAGCCTCAAAGAAGAGCAGAAGCACCACCAGAGACCTCACACTGGAGTCATTACTTCAAGGCAAACTTTGATCCCTCTTACATTAGAGAGCAAGCCCTATTACATTGTTTTCTAGGGAGCAACAGGGACAACAGAAAAAGTAGCAGGAAATATAAACTTAACAGCTCGGTTAAAGGACAACAGATATATCTTGCTTCCAATAGAGAATTCTGAGATTTCAAAGCACTTGTTGCACAGACAAAAACAGCTAAATGATCATTAAGCTATTGGTCCCCTATGTTACTCTCACACATCCAAAATCTGTTTCCCTGTTTGAGAATAAGATAACTCCATTTATCAACAACTCCAAAATCTAGCAAAATTTATCTCAGGACCATTTTAGTGTTTATAATCAACTCAAATTCTCTTTTCCCTCTTTACATTGGAGAAACACTAAACTAAGTCTACATTTCCTCCCTCTTGTGTTGCAAGTTACCATTTACCTTTTTTTAACTCTTAAAAATTAGTATCTGTCAATTACTTTTTGCTGGCTCACCACACTAAAATTTGCAAAGCTGACAAGATCCTGAGACAATTTGTTATCTTTAGGGAGGTAGAGCCTCCTTTATTTCATCTAAGGTTTATCCCAATATAAATCACATCTTTATAAGGCCAGTAACTTTTGAAATGACAGATATGCTGTCTATAAATTCTTTGGCAACTACATTTCATTAAATTCATTGTCTATTCCGTCTTTTTCAAATTTAAGGTAACAGTCATCGAAAGTGACCACCCTATATATCCCAAAACAGAGATAAAAAGTTAAACCTTACTAACGTCACAGAATTAGCCACAGACACAGAAATCCATCCAATAATCAGTAACTAGAATAGCTTTAAGTCTTCTAATCACAGTTATGGACATTAGTAATACAAAAAAATCTGCACATAAAGCACACCTACCTACTAAATTATGTAATTATTTAAAAGAACAAATTCCAATATGACTATTTACTACCTGCATGTCACACTGTTCATTGGGATTATTTGTTATAATGACAATCATCACACACTTGCTCCTCTGCTATCAATAGATATTCAAAATACCAGCTGCTCCCCTGAAAAAAACTGCTGTGGATGACCTGAAGCTGGACCTGATCCCTAACCAAATCAATACTCAACATTCTCCTGTAGCTGCAGAGGAATACCATGTATTTTACTGGAAGATCCACAGGGAACACACACTAGAAGAACAAATAAGCACAAAGAGTATGGACAAAACACTCTACACACATGTATTAAAAAACCACACACAGTGAGAAGAGTTCTAACTAAGCAGGTACACAGGTATTCTGGAAAGAGAATGGCAAGGAGTTCATCTAAAGCTAAGCTTCTAGGGTGCTCAAACAATTCTAATCCCAGAAATTACTCTGAAGATCCTTTAACATTTACAGCAGCATTCAAATACCAATGTTTGTAACAGTGAAGAAATTCCAATGTGTCAGACACTTCATTTTTGTTTCCCTCTTACCTTGCTGCAGTTGATATGGCAGACATATTTTTACAATAATGAAATACCTAATAATGAGAAAAGTGAGAATTGTATTCTTAGCAGTGCTCCATATTTTTATATGGAAACATCCAGTTTTTAATTGCTTTCATTGTAAATCTGAACAACTTTCCTTGGTATTCCAGATGCAATTTTGAAGGAAGAAGGCAAATTGTTTTCTTTGTTGGGACAAACACAGACACTTTAGAGACCTATAGAAGCCAATTAAAGCTTAATGTCATACACATTTTTCTAAAAAGCAAAATTGAATACACAAGGATTTATGCATTCTTCTACACATTAATAAAAAGTTTACTCAATTGGGAAAAAAATTAGGACTTGAAGTGCAAAATTCACAAAGGAAATTTAGAACAGGATAAGGAGAAAAAAAAAAAATCACAGTAGCAATACCAAATTCACCATCTCAAGTTAAAAAACACATCTTACAACCAAATACATAAGGTTTTCCAGACTCACCTTCCCTCATTGATTTTTGCTTTGTCTCCTTGACAAGAGAAGTTCTCAATGTAACCTAGACTGCAGTTGATTCGTGTCCAGTCAGGCTGGCACACAGCCAGGAAGTGAGGACGCAGTCTGCCTATGGAGTACTTGGCAATGTCTGTCAATGACTGGCTAGCAGCTGCTCCAAAAATGAAGGTCCCGATGGCTTTGTAAATAGTGGCTATGTAATTATTTCTGACAAATGAGTTGGAGTGTAAATGATTAAAAAAGACAGAGAGAGTCTCTCCTAGGATTATCTGAAAGAGAAATAAGGACAACAGTTAAAGATAATCTTAAAGGAAGATGGAATTCTATTGTTAATTTGTAGACACAGTTTCAGAAATTATTTTTCTAAACATTAAGCTGCAAATTAATTTTCCAAGAGTCAGCAGTAGCAATGCAATTTTAAACCTTTTCCTTTACTCTGCATTATGCTGAGCTTACTGGTTTTTGAACGTCTATTATAACAAAGCCTTGTCAGAGTAGTATTTATCTGTATTACTTAGTGTAGAGCAAAATGCAATACTGGAAAGAATGTCTTGAATTAGGGTCTCACCAAGTCTTCTTCAGCTAAACTTCTGCTGAGTATTTTTTCTGTTTCATTATGAAGTTGTTCTTTTTTTGTGAAGCCAGAAACTATTCTTAATTTTATGGATGTGAAAGGTCATAGAAATTTCCTGTTTCTTTAGGGGAGAAAACTAAAGAGAATAGAAAAAGACTAGTATTACTGAAGTCCTCCCAAGGATATTTCATCCTGTATGTCCGAAGTATATGACTCAAGAGTGCTTAACATGCTGACAGAAAAGCAGACTTCAATTTTGCTTCCCTGTATCTTTGCCTTTTGCAGAAAACAATCCTTTCCTTAAACCAAACTTCAACGCAGAAGGTTGGATACTGAACCAGGCATTCATGCTTTACACAAAGGCTCATCTCATATAGATCAGACAAATAGGGACTGTATATACGTGAAGCAATCTCTAAAAATCCTGTAGTGATTAAGTCATGGCTCCATTTGACACTTGAGAGTGACAAGTCTAGAGTTTCAGCAGAGCAGAGCTTTAGTAAATGAAGATTCTAACAGTCACTGACACCTGGGCAGACAAAGTAGCTGTCAGCACCTTTGCACAGTAGGGCAAACAGTCCCATCAGACACATAACACTGAAGTTCAGTACTCTGCAGCATACTGAAATACAGTCTGAAGCAGAGAAGCATCAAAACACAAACTAAAGCTGAGAAAGTTCACAGTTGTTGATAGGCTTTTGTTCAGAAGACTTGCCCCAGAGAGTAAGCTCTTAAATAAGGTAACTGAGAAGAAATAACTGCCCATGACTGGTGAAAAATAAATCTTTTGTCATGGTTTGGGTGGTCCTCAAACTAGGATACTTTTGAAGAACACAGCTGCAAAAACCACAAGAATATCACTTATCTCAGTTGATGTGACAGTTTGTCAGTGCTGCTAGTTCAATGCACACAAAGAATACTCATCTTCAGTGATATGACTGAGCTTAAACGACACCAACAACATTTACTTTTACCATCCAACTGTAAAACAAGCTTGACAAAAAAGATGGTCCCTGATGTTACAAAGGTAGCTTTCTTAGCTAATTGTTCATAAAGGCTTGCATGGAGAAGGAATAAATTCAAAGGAAATAAATGCATTAATTTTCTAACCCACCTAAGCTGGTAGAAAAGGGCAAAATATCACTTTACTTGCTTTATTCCTCTTTGCTTTAAGTGTTTAAGTGTTTTAAGCACTCCTAGAAACAAAGTACCAAGCTAGACGGACTTCAGCTGTGGCCAAGGTACAGCTGGTCTTCAGAAATACTGGCAGTAATAGTAGCAACAGGGTGAGGAACAATGGTTCCACCTTAAAAGGCAGGACCTTTTAGAATAAACCGGTTCCCAGTTAATAAGACAGACAAAACCAAAAAAGTTCCATCTGTACCAGAAGCATTTTTTTAATTTTTGAAGCAGGTTTTTTTTCCAAGAAAAAAAGTCAATTTCAGTTTTGATGTTCAGTTTCAAATTTCTACCATTACAAAAAAAAAAAAAAATCCAGAAAAGTAAACATAAGCTACAAGCTGACTTTTATGTTGGAACCTATATCAAAATTCATGCAGCCCTAATGCAAGAAAGATTGCCATATGCAATCCTCATGCAAGAAAGGAGTTACATTGCCAGAATATTCCAAGTTTCTACCTATTAGCTCTGAAAAATAGCTGGGCAATAATACTGAGGTTCACATTTAGCTGCCTCTTTCCGCTTTGATTCCTAAAATCTATTCAGATAAATATGTATAAATCTAAAAATCTTGTTTTAACAGTTTGAAGTGTAGCTCTGATGAGCTTGGATGTCACCCAACACAGACATGGGTGCAACCAGAAGCTTGTTAGCACATCTGGACCAGGATGCTGAAGCCCCTGCTAAAGGGACATTGTTGGAACTAACATGCCATCCCAAGAGACCTTGGACACAAAATGGTAAACTAATGAGGTCCAGCTCTCCCTTCTGTCTCTGTCCAAGGCCATATACCCATTACTTTTCTGCACCAGGCCTGACAAATGTCTGCTTCCAGGAGCCATTTCACTTCACTTATCACAAAGAAATCTTTTTTCTGCCAGGTTAAGGACTTCACTGGCACACCCTGGTTTGGACAAGCCAGCAGAAGTGACAAGGTAAAAGTGGACATCACCTTTCGTCAATAGTAAGCTATTATGTCACCTCAGCTGACAAGGATACAGAGACACTATATGCTCAAGTCAGTTCAAGAGCTTGGAGGTATATAGTAAAAAAATGGCACCCTGTTATCTATCAGCTTAGGTGCAGCAAAGTGAGCCCTAGAATTAACACAAATCAGTCCAGTGTTTTATCCTAACCTTAAAGGAGATAGCCAGGGAAAACCTCATTAGCTACTCATTCTTTTCATTCTATTTATGCTTTTGCTAAGAGGCCATAATACTTTTCTATTAAAGAAACTGTTCTTAAAGCTACCACACACAGAAGTATTTCCAATGACTGTGTCAGGGAAAAAAAACCCCTAAATTAATGTTATGCAAGTTCATATTCTGAAAGCAGCAGCTCCTGAAGTAGAAAAGCTTGAGAAAGCAATTAAAAATACATTACTTGCATTTTTAACTGATATTATGGAGGAAGTTTTATCTCTCAGACTATAGAATTAAGCCCCAGGCCCGCAGTTATAAAAAATTCTTTTTCTGTGCTTGGCCTCAATTAACAGGAGGGGATTTTTTTAGTTATTTTTCCTAGAACACCATTTCTACTGCTTGAGAACCTGGTCTGAGGACACTATTTTGAAGTTTAGAGACCTTACAGTTTTATAAGCCTGTATTAATAGATTGCCCCTCCTCCCTCTTTCCCACCCCAATTGAAATGAAATGCAATGAAGAAAAGTTCAACTTACAACAATTACACTGAAAGGAATAAGTATTCCTGCTAACAACTTATAAGAAATCGTGTCCTCTTTGTATGGGTACCGGATGGATTCATCACTACAGAAAACTCCTCTCTGGAAGGGGATACGTCTTGAATTGAGAATTGCAAAAGGCAAGCCGGCTAGCAAAAAGGAATAAAAAATACATTACAAAAGCAACATAAACTCTGGCAATGATTATACTCATGTATTTCTAAAAGAAGTGTATAAAGAGGAACAGGCATGCAGCAAGTTCTTTCGCCAATGCTTGTCTTTGCAGTTTCCAAGAAGGATTGTAAAATGAAGGAGAGCAGAAAAGGATTCTGCTCACCTTCTCTGTTTGTGGCACATTGAGTATATAGAAGCATACCAAAGCCATGATTGAGCGCACAGTTCAGTGACAACTACTGAGATGCTCAATCTGCTGCTATTGCCACAATTATTGACTGCTATGTCATATCCCAGTGTGCAGCAGTTGCCACTTTATACCCACTCCAGACAGCTTTACAGGAAAGTGCAGCAGAAATTGCATTTCAAGAAAGCAGAAGAGGGGAGCTTCACAAGGAGTGCAAGTGCAGAAGAGGCTTTCAGGAACAGAAAAAGAAAAATCCACAGGCACATGATTCCCTCACTTCCATCCATACTGGTTGTTTCCCTAGATGGTCACCGCACAAGCCTTACAGCCTTATGTTGTGGGGATTTTCTTATACTCTTCCACAACAGAGGAAGCCTTTGGCTCATCCTAAACAGAACACAAGATTAAGACCAACAAAATTTTGTACTATTGTACATGAAAAAGTACAACGCTAGCCACAACTAGTTATTTGAACAGCAAAGGCTTTAAGACAAATAAAAGCTCAAAATAAGATGTTAAACAGAATTTTTCTTCATTTATGGATGTACAGCCTAGTGGCAAGAAGTGCTTAAAAGCATTAAACTTCTTGGTCAAAATTCAGTAGTATTGCACATAAGAAGCCTATCTGTTTACAGCTAGACAATTAAAGTCACCTAAGGAGAGACAATCTAGAAGTACAGGTTTCAGGAGTTCGATCAACAGCCTCCTATATTTCTGCTGGAGAAAAATGTGGCTATAGTCCCAATTTTTCCTTCTTGACTTCTTTGTCAAGGCATAGCTCACCTCTCCTTTCCATATATACAGATAGCCTCCCAAATAAGTGTCCACAAACATAAGTCAACATACGAAGAAAACCAGGGGGAGGTAGGGAGAGGTGGGTATTAGAAAGAAAATATGCCAAAAAATCAGCAATGGAACTGTTAAGGAAGGGAAAAGAAGAGAACTACTAAGCTAATCAGTCAAGATTTACAAGAAAAAGAAAAATACCCAAGATCCTTTTCAATCCTCTTCCTCCTTTAACCTCCGTAGACAAAATCCTCCAAACAAAGCCTGACTTCTGAGCCCAAAGTGAATTAATTACACTGTTTCACCAGTGATTTGCTTTTCTGTTCTTCACACGAAGTGATTGCTTCCAGGATCACTTCAGCTTGAACACAGACAAAAGAATGACAACTAACACTAACACAATGGAGGTTTCCTTGAAGAAACCTCTCATGAATGACATAGCTTTGTTCCACAACCTAGCAGTTATCATAGTGCCCATAGTGCTTCAATTTCCACATGAGTGGCACTACAACCAGCCTAGCTCTAGAAGCTGTCCCACACACCAGAGCAAAGGAGAAGGACAGCAGGATGGGCCAAGGACTACGCCAGAGCCACACTCACCAAAACACTGAACCATTCAGGCACCCCCCAGCATACAGCCCTGTAAAGTGGAGTCTACAGTACAGTGCAAAACCAGTTGTTTCCTACAAGCAAAAAACCACCATTCTTTTTCCTAACAGTAAGAATAGCAGGGGTTTAAAAAAGACTGCATCACAGGCGTCATTTCTGCTCTCACCTGGTGTTGCTATTGTAAAAGAATGCCCAAATATATCATGAGTTTAGTATTTAGCTAAATGGAAGAGGCGCAGGCATAGTGAGGGAAGGTAACTAGTCAACATAATACCTTGGTGTTAGAAATACCACTTATACTACAAAATACATACGGAGTAAAAATGCCATCCTTTGCCCTGTACACACACTAACACACAGGTTAAAATCTGCATATTTGAAAAAAGTTTTTAGATCTGCAGGACCAAAAAATGAAATGAGGCACCCACAAACAAGAGCCTCTTCATTATTTACAGATTTACTTCTTTACAGTAAGTAATTTTAATCTTAATCACCATGGTAAAGCAATTGTTCACAAAATTAAGTTCAGCCTAGAAAGATCTTACGACAGCTTCAGCACACTGCCACAAATACTTGGGATCACAGGTGCCACCAGCTCTGCATCATCCCTCTTAAAAACTTGCTGTACAAATAATGATGTAATGGTAGCTTATTATGTATTTCCTCTTACCCACACCTAAATATTTTGGCTTCTCAGAGTAGGAGATAATTTTTTAGAATGCTGGAGTTTAGGAGTTTTGAGAGCCTTTGTTTTTTGTAATTGCCGGCTTCTAAATCAGAAATGGAAAGCAACAGTATGTGGACCATGGGAATGAAGTCCCCCATGCAGTGATGTGCTTTTCCATGCAAACAGAAGCTGCTTGAAATGTGTGCTCATTCTGTAGCAATATTATTATGACACAATTAAGTCTGTAATTGCTTTCAGCATTTTTTTGTATCAAGATTATGCAAACAATACTAAACAATTCAGTTTTTGTTTTGCAATTTCAATGTACCTCTTTCACTCTATCTTTTTTTTTTTGCTAATTGAGAAAGCAAACTTCTTAAACAGTTTCATGAAGTCTTAATCAGGAAAATTTATGTAAGATTACTAGTCTTGAATTTCTCTGTACATACTTATTTCAAAGTAAATAAATTGGAAGAGCTGTGCAATGAAATACAACACTGCTAAAAAAGCTTAAACAGTAAAATTCATGATGTCTTTCTTCATTTTTACCCAACTGTACCACAAATAAATCGTGCTGAAAGTAGCAGTAAAACAAAGGACTCATAGAACATCAGTGCCAAAAGGAAAAGTATTCCATGAAAGTTGAGAATAAATTTAATTTCTAAAAACAGATTACAGTTGGAATTGAACAGATTGACTAAAACTGAAGTCACAGAACCACAACATTGGTAATTCAGGTTTTGCTTAGTCCAAGGCAGTTATCCAGTACTGGCTAAAAACTACACCCCAAAGTCAATACCTACTTCCTCAGAACATGCTCCATGCAGCAGATTTGATTTACTTCTTTTAAACACACCCAAGGCTGGATTTGTTAGCTGGTGGGAAGGGGGTGGGAAATAAAGTAGAAATCACACTAGAGCAGCAGCAACTCCTACTGATTCTGGCAAATGAAACCATTACAAATAACATTTCACAACACATTGTTTTATATGAATCCACAAAGTTTGGCTATGTGGAACTTGAAGTTCGTTTCTTTAAAATTATGTTAATTTTTAAAGTCAAGTTATTTCTAATGCGTACTTCAGTACTTTTACAATGTGTCTCTTCCTCAGTGAGAATGCAGACAGGGAAATCCAAGCAGAAGAACTGGCATAAGTGATGAAAGGTTCTTACTATATAAAGTCCAAGAGCAGGGTTTTCTCTAGATCTGCAATTGACATGTCACTTTCACCACAATTTTAGGATAAGAATAATTTTTGCATCACAGTAGATATTTTGAAAGTATGAAATCTGCTGGCATAGAAGAAGTAGATATGAGTGAAAATAACAAATGACATCTTCATAATGGTACTAGTGTCAAGAACCTCAACTTCCCAGATACAACTGAAGAACACATTTTAATAGAAGTATAGGAAATGGTACACTTATTTGCTAGAAGATACCCACAGAAAAGCCTAAGGTAGTTTCCTAAGGGAAAAACAAAAAAGATACAATGAATAATGGATCACAGGAAAAAAACCCTACTCATCTGGCATAGTCATGGGTTGCCATAATAAGTTAAAAGAATAGCCCAGCTTTTTCTGCTAGTGTCTGTTTTCCCCTTAAATAAGCTACAATTTTTAGGGCAAAGTTTAGCAGCTTAAAAAGGAAAACTGATAAAACTGAACCAAACCAGTTTTTACATTAGAGTAGAAGAAACTGGGAAGAGTTGAGGTGTGATGTTTTTGTTTTGTTGTTTTGGTTTTTTGTTTTTTGTTTTTTTTTTTAAAGTGCTCCAATTAAGTACAGATAGGAGAAGGTCATTAAAGGCTCTCTACTTCACATGTAACAATATCCAGAAGTCTAGAACTGTATACATCTCCCTGATGTATACTTCATTTTTCAAGTGAATTGCCTAAAGGTAAGATGACAACAGGTGTATTGAAGTAGTATTACACGGCTGAAAAGAGGTTACCAGTATGGTAATCCCAAGTGTTATGCAGTGCACATGCAAGCATCATTAATGCTGCTGACAAAGCTAGCAATTATTGATCTGATGCACTGGAAAATCAAGATCAGCCAGCTCTGCCCGCAAAACTCTTCAAGGCTGAAGGAAGGGAGCAGATGCAGATTTGTACAGTAATGAGTTCAGAGTTGTGTACACGGTTAAACAACTCTGATGAGCCAGCAGTTTGTCAGATCAAAATATGACAGGAAAATGTAGGCAGGCCATTAGGTAAGTCTTTGCAAAGACTTTTCATCACCTCACAAAAATTTCTTCTGGAACAGCTCTCAAACATGCAAACATTAATTCATCTGCCCTAAATGCAGACAGGACTAATAAGGTAGATTCTTCAGTCTCAGGAGTTAAAAAAACAGGGGTTTGCAGTTTAGACAAATGTAAGAGCTACTAACCAGCTAATTGTATAGCCAGTGAATACCAAAATAAGACCAACACTGATCCAACAACCAAAAATAAAATTGCCACAAGTTCAGTCAGCAATTAAAAATATTCCTAGTGAGATACATTTACCTCTGAAACTGCCTTTCAGTCTGAATAAGGGAGATATAACTCACAAGCAGCTGAACTGATAAGACTAAATATTTCAAGCAATACTCTTGCCTACAGTTGACTCACATAGCCTAATGGATTACATTTCCTCAAAAATTGAAGTTGCTTCTGACTGATTATATCTAACTCAAGTCCACTTCATTCCAAGTTTCTAGTCTTAAATAGGCTTCTTCACTCTTAGTAGACATGTAGTAGACCTTTCACAGATTCAAAGTTGATCACTACAGCACCAGTAAAGAGTTATCCTTTCAACTCTCCTCAGGAAAGACATCATTCGACACAAACCCACACAGTATTTCATCAGCCATGTTACTGATGAATTCCAAGTATCCTATCTAGCACACATTCTATTCCTGGGCATTCATGACAACACTGGATCAGGCAGACTCCTGGAGACCTCTACTTAGTACCTTTTCTTCTTTATTAATTGCATCAGCAAAAAGAAAAAAAAGAAATCTACAGTATTCACTTGGAAAAACACACGTCTTCTGAAAGCTTGATTAAAACTTGTAGCTTGAGTATTATTCAGTACAACTGTTCCCATTCTGTGGGAGTTGGTTATGGTACCATACAGCTCTTAGCAGACCAAGACTTTGTCTTCTTCTCAGTACCAGAATCACACTCTTTTCCCTTCCTTAAAAGGAGCTTTAGAGTTCAGGATCAAGATCAGCTGGTGCATTTTTTATTTCATCTCTCTCAGGAAAAAGTAAGCAAAAACCACCTCCCTTCGTGAGCATTTCACTGCTCAAGGCAGAACAGAAAAAGATACAGAGGTGCGAACGAAAGGAAGGGAAACCTTTGTACAAAGTACATGGTATAAAAAGTGGATTTAAATACAGCTCCGGAGGCACAGGGAAGGGACAGGCACCCAACCAGCCGAGGGGACACCATCCCCTGAGGGACCAGAGCCTCACTACAGGTGGGGAGCCCTGCCCTGTGGAGCAAATCTGTTTCCAAGAACTGTTTCTTAGCAAATAGTTCTAAATCCAGCCAAAACCCAGAGTGCACTAACAGCTTTCCTGACCCTCTGTTTGTTACAGGAGGGAAGGCTTGTGATGAGCAAGGACTTTAGGAGATGCCCCTGGTTGGAAGCAGAGAGCAGCATCTTGACATGTGAGCAATGGGCAATATCCTTCCATTTCACCCCAAACCAGGGTGAAATGTGTAAGGTGCAGGAGCATTTCAAGACCTCGATGCAAAGGGTCATCCCAAGGGTAGATTTANCAGCACTTGCCTTCTTTGGCTGTTGGTGCTGCTTCTAAAAGGAGTATAAACTTTGTAGTTTTGGTGGGCTTGCTGCTTTTGGCATTAATTCCTGCGTTTGAAGGGTTTATTTTTCTATTTCTATGGAATCATGGATGCCTCCTCTCTGGAGGTGTTTAAGGCCGGAGTGGACAAGGCACTGAGCAACCTAACCTAGTGGGAGGTGTCTCTGCCTATGGCAGGGGGGTTGGAACTAGATGATCTTTAAGGTCCCTTCCAACCCAAACCATTCTATGAGTCTATGAGAAGCATGCAAAGGAACTTTCCTCCACGTTCATTGACTTTCCTGGTTGCTCATCTCTGGTTTCAGGTGCAATTTGTTCTCTTCTTTCACCACACCATGAGATTCACTCATGAAAGTTAACAGCAAGCTATTAGTATTTATTAGACAAACAAATCTATGCCAAAGCTTTTTTTTTGTTGTTTAAATTGCAAGACTTTTAAGTGCTTCAGTTATAACTCCTTCCCCCTAAGTTTCTCTTCAGTCCATTTCACTCATTTATATACTCTACTAAATAAAATCTTCAAAAACAATTCCACACCACTGTGACTGCTTGGTTTCCTCATAGTTATGTGCAAGTTTAATTCATAATTTTTAAAGCCCTTCTCTGGAGCTCCTTCCACTGAATGGCTGCCAACTACTTTATTCAGTTTCATATACTATGCATTCTTCATCACAACATTAAACAAATAGAATCACAGAATAACTAGCTATTTATTCTTCACAATAGGCTACACAAGATGAACAGCATGTAACAAGTAGAATTCACAGCAAATTATGAAATTCAACAGCATTGGCCAAGGTTTCCAGTGCCATGAATATACAAAAAAACATGATAAAACATTACGCTTCATTTTTAAAAAAGTTATCAGCTAAGAGGCCACACACAGTATAATTGTACACAGTAATATGTAACAGGAAACCTTAAAGTTAAAAGGATGCAAAAGTCCACTCTAGTGTCAGACAGCAAGTTTCGTTTTAATTAGTTGTGAAATTATAAACAAGCCATAGAGCTTTGATATAGCTGCAAAAATGTGCATATCCACCAATCTAAGTCTTCAATATTTCATTAGAGTTTTCCTTTATGAATTTCTATCACAGCAGTAGCTATGTTTGTCCCACAAGAAATGTACAAACTACCTCAGCAATTGCGTATGGTGTTTATCAAGTCAACACTTTCAATAAAACTTTCCCTCCTAACACAGCATAAAAGATTCATTTGAAGGGTTTATGTATCATATTTTTTCAAATCTAAGAAATACTATTAAGTCAAAATGAGAATTATTTCTGTGGAAAGTATATAGAAGCACTTGTCACTCGTTTTTGCACTCCACTGCAGTGCAGTTATACATTGTGTTAAACTACCACATTCTGAACTGGAGATGTATTTATTCTATAGCATTTTGAAAGCCTATAGTCTTTTTCTCCAATGGTAGAAGCATATAGTTTAAATTGTCATATTTGTTTGTTTTTCTGATCCTAAAACAAATGAGATTAGCAGTCCTACTAGTTACAAACTAGTTCCTGACTTCCTGTGCAAACAGAAACTAACAATGGCATCTTTCATATGCATATAACCATACGTATATGGGATTTTGGGCTACATAGACTGTCTTAAATTCACAGTCAATGCTGAACTCTTGGAAGGCATACATTTTACTCCCATCACCAAAGCTCCCTATATATTCGCTACTTACAGACAAAATGGGCAGGGTGAACCCCACTGTGTAGAGGACAGTGGATGTGATGGTACTGTCATGGAACGGGTACTTGATGCTGTCATCATTACAGAAAAAGCCTCTCTGATACGGTTTTATTTTGGCCAAGTTTAGAACACCCAGGGGTAAGCCAGCTGTTGGGGGAAGGAAAACAAAAAACAAAACCAAGAAATACATATGGTTAAACAAAAAAAAAATATTTTTAAACATGCATGGAGGAAGATATAGAACATGCAAAACTCAAACTTCTAAGTATCATGCAATGCATATGCTTAAATCCTATTTATAGAAATTTCTCTTGTACACGTCTAATTCAGAAGGACTCCGAGTTTGCTCAGCAGACACAGAAGTTAAAGTATTGAGTTCAAAGTCCTTTCATCAGTAAGGTGAGCTGCCACACACTGAACCAAGATTATGCTTAAGAAAAGCATTTTGCATTCAGGTGACTGAATAGTTATTGAGGTCTGTGCCCCCTTCCTTCACCACCCCTCCACATTGTCTTATATCTGAATTACCAGCCCTGTTCTGTACACTATAATATTATTCGTGTTTACAGAGAACAAGATAAAAACACAGGTTTCAGATACAGATTTCATCATAGTTAGGGAGTTAAAAGATTTCATGCAAGTAGTTTTCATGCAAGTAAAGGGAACACAAGAATGGAGAAACACCAACAGGAAAGGCAGAGAGTCTAAGGACTGCATCACAACTTTAAGAGTTGAATTTACATGGCTTTTGTACACTTAGGAAGACTTCTGCATAAAGATAATTTATCAGCATTGTAACTGGGATATAGGCACAAAGGATGGCTCTCTTGAGTTTGGACTGTGTGACACTACTTATTCCTACTCTTGAAGTTCACTTCCAACATACTGGCAGTCATGCCAAAGAAGAGAAAATTACATTCTGGTCTGTAACTTATTAATGATAAGAAGAATCAAGTAAGGAATAAGTATTTGCAGGAACAAAGACCTTGGGAAATGCAAGTTGTCATTTCTACTCTGTATTCTAATCTTTCCTTCCCTTTGGTTCCCTAAGCAAGTAATAGACCAAAGTGATTAAATTAGTCTCTGCTACATGAATTACAAAAACCTTCAGCAAAAAAGCACAGGTTTCTGTTGAAAACAAGGCAAAACCCAGCAATTTAAACTTGTGCTTTCCCCAGCTTCCATATGATATTCAATTCTGCATATAGACACTTTATACATAAATTACATGGTAAGCATGATCACTGAAGTAGAAAAGACTACTCATGATATAAACAAACTGTTGTACTGAGAAAGAGACACTTAAAGAAGTTCAGGTGGTGAGCAATTGTTTTCATTTCCCCTCTCACTTGTCAAGATGTCTACCAGCTAAGTCACTTGAAGAAGTTTCAGATAAGCTTATTCCTCTATACTTTATTAGAATAGAAGACTTCAGGGTTGAAACAGTATGAACAGAGTAGAATAATAAAACCTGTTCCCTTCTTTGGGCTAACTCAGTATGCTGAGTAATACCTAGCTGGGGCAAACTTCAGTTCCACTCAAGGCCATGGAAAAGTTGCACTAACATAAATAAAAGTCTGGGTTTCCTGACTTTATCTCTACTGCTGCATATGTAGTGTCAGAATGGAGTGGCAGAGCCATTACCTATTTTATACAATCCTATCTTCTTAAACAGATTACCAGATTTTCACATGTGAAAATACCACATTCTCATGGTTAATGCAAGCAACAGCTTGAGCTTTGACTAAGTAACAGAGAAATACCTCCTTTTCACAAAAAAAGTTGCTACAACCCAACAAAACGTTTTCCCTTTTTGTTCAGTAATATTTTTCAGTCTTCAAATTCAATATTGTTTTAGCTAACATGGATCAGTTTTTAAAATAAGATTGAGATGCTTTGCTTCAGGTTTATTTCTGGGTTTAAATTCATAGATTTTTACAAGCTGCAAAAATACATTCACTAGGTGCGCTCCAGTTCTGAAACTGGAAGACACTCCAGCAATGTACTTGCAAAGAAAGTTCTTACCTCAAATTTCTTTTTTGCCATTAGAATACACAGGTTTACAGTCGTGATCATTAAGAAAAATTTCTTTAGGAACTGAAGGGAGCTATTACAGGAGTGTACAGGAAAAAGAGATAGTACTCCAAGTTTGACAGCTTGTTTCAAGTCTTCCAGCAAAACAAACAAATTTTTCAACTGCCTATACATTTATGTATTTCTTTCTAATTTTTTCCCTACATCGGTTTTATTAGAGGAAAAGGATGCACCTTTTTGTTAAATCAGACTGATTTGACTACATTATGCAGTACTTAAAGTACTTTAACAGTAAGTAATGTACAGAGGAAATGCAGGAAATAAAGCAGACAGGTGAGGACTGTTTCACCAAAGAGACTGAAAGATTCTTTTGCAAAAGTCAGTAAAATAAAGAGAGAAACTGGAAGATGGTTGCAAATCTCTTAACTGCCCAAATAGAATTCCTACAGCAATCTAAATGATGCACTGCTTGCCAGCAGTGGAATAAACAACTTCATGAAATGTTGTTTAGGTGAACATTAACCCACCCCCAAACATTTTGTCTTACAGGCAGAAAAGGTAACACTAAATACATATAAGCGAGCAGTCCTGAAGTTTCCAATATAATGAGAAAAAAAACCCAAACTTATTTAACAGGCCAGTATTGCCATGAGAGGTGCCAAGCATCTCCATGACCTTTAAGCAGGCTGACTGTACAGTAAACTTAAGGAACACATTTATGTTCAGTTTCATTCAGTGACCATGATTACATGAGAGACTAAGGCACATAAAATGCAGGCTTGTAGTTGCAGTTCCATGCTTTGCCCTCTTCACAGTGTACATCTTCCTCTTCATCTAGCCAATGTGAGCAGTAACCTTCGAGGCTAGGCTATTCTGATCTATGTAACTTTGCACTTCAAATGATCAAAGTGGCTCAGTTATTACTCACACCTTCACAAAGCATGATGACTTTCAGGTGTGAAAAGAAACTATTCCTTGAAGTTTCCCATGACTCACATACAGATTTGGGAGTTTCTCTATTTTCTGTTAAAATTCATCTAGTTGATACTGTCAAGGACTTGTGATCAACAGCTTCTGGGTGATTTTGCTAGGTAGTAACAAGAGACAACAGTCCTCTGATCTGGTTTCCCTCCATTTTAACTACAGGATGAAAACAACCTGATCACTCAAGTACTCTCAAATTGGACCATCCAAGACTATAAAAGACTAGGAGCAACTTATGTAATTAATGGCTATGCAAACATAAGGGCCAACCCTGAAAGCTACAGCAGTAGTAACAAGGTTGAACAAGGAAAAAAACTGAAGAGATTTTATGCCTTTACCTATGAAAGAAAAGTGAAAATTTCACACCCAAGGCCAAAAATTAAAGTGCGCAGATGGAGAGAGAGAGAGCAGAGAGGGGCAAGACTGTTATCTGAATTACTGAGGGGTGTGTGAGGAAGAAACAGACTTAAGATTTTGTCTACAGCTGTAGGAATAAGGTAGCACATATTCACACTGAACAAAGAGAAGGAATTACTCAGGGCTACACTGAGTTCACAGAGTTTCCAACTCTAATTTGTAGGGTCAAGACAGTTGTAGTATACTTTCCTTTGAAAATCTACAGATAATTCACTGTATTACTAATGGACTACAGGGAACTCACTTAATCACACCTGGCTGGACAATATAGCATGACAAAAGCCTGAAAGGAAGAAACAACGGTGGGAGATTAGAGATTAAGTAATTGTGAGAGTGGCCCTCCACCCATACAGTGGATATGACACTAAAAAAACCCAATAATTAAGGAAAGGAGAAGTTGAAGTCTTCCTATGGCAAACCAATGGAAAGAAGTTTTTAATTTTGATTTATTTTCAAAATTAAAACAAAAATGTCATTCATGTTCCACAGTTTACCCTATGGATGGACTAGATATCAAACTTCAATGCTATGACACCAATAGTTTGTTTTATAGCATTCATCACACCTGTAATTTGTGTTAGATGCTTAACTTTAAGAGGCATAGATTGTTGGATTCTGATAGACAGCTGTCCATTAGCCTAGCCAGCAAGACGCATGGATCATTTTTCCATAAAGAACAGAAAAGTAGCATTTATAGCTGAATTTGCCTATTTCACATATACCAGTTTCCATAAATACTTAAGCCCAGCAGAGAACATTAATCAACAGTTTTGATGACTGAAGTACTGGTAGTGTACTTAAAACTTAGTTAAATCCAAAATCGTGGTCATAGACATAAAAGTCTTACTGCTGAAAGGAAAGAGACACTTAAAGTATGTTATACCATACCATCTAATTGAGAACCAAATTGTGTGTTCTCTAAACATGGCTACACTTTCATGAGAAACTCAACACAAACTAGGATGCCCTGCCTTCTTCCACCTGCGGCCATCCACTGCTATCTACTAGTGATGGCAATTGTTTTTCAAAGCACCTTGTCCAAAACCTGAAAAAACCCTGGCCCACACAATACCGGTTTTTCAGGAGCACTTACTCATCGGGCTGAGTGTGTTAGAGCTGGCATAAAGGAGAGAATAGGAATACATAGCCAAGGGTATTGAAGAAGGCAGAATAAGGAGAGACTGACCACTATCTCAGATCAGCTCAAACAGCTTGTGAAATTGTTTCCTGGTCAGGAGCCTTTTATTCTCACTGGTTTTAAGTAGTTCAAAGGAATGCACAGGATTTTTTCTAAATATCCTTTAAGTAGCCCAATTGACTTCCTTATCTGTGGAAGCAATCAAATCTTAACTTGGGGCTCTGTGCCATCTTAAAATTTGTGCTAAATTGTTGTCTCTCTCCAAAGCACACAATAACACCTGGCTCTCAATCAGGAAGCTCTCATTTAAACAAACAAGCATATAGAAACTGGGAGAAAGGCAGCCACCCTTAAGGAATATTATGGCAGATGAGAATAGACCATCTTGATAATTAACCAAAGTTTTTTCCTCGTGCTATATTGACCTCACATGTTAAGTGTTAATTAAGATAACAGTACTAGAATAGCATGAGTCTGGGAAGACTCTCTACACTTCTCTACGCATTCTGAAAAATGGGATCAATACATTCTGCACATAATGTGCTGACAAAGTCAGCTTCAGCTTTTGTAAAAAAATCCACAATTTACAGATCATTTATTCAGCTTGTTGTTCACGTAAGAAGAAAGTACTTTTCATAGCCTAAGTTCGTATTAGAGATGATGCTATTTACATTACTTACACAGAAAAAGGCAGCTCAAGCAAGCAAGCCACGAACAAAAGCTATGCCGTGGGCTCTGCTCTGTTCAGAGAGCAGGACAGACTGAAATCAGACCAGCAGATCAACAAGCACCTGGAATTTATTAGCAGTTCATCCAGTGGGGCAGACACCAATTGCTCTGATTACTGACAGAAATATTTAAGACCCTCAGACTGACAGCTCAAAGATACTAGGGGTGAGGGAGAGAAGGAAGAGGTAGAGGTCAGCAGCTCCTTCTGTTCCGGTGCTGCTCACAGCAGCAAGAATCCAACTAGTTTCAGCTAGAGCAAGACTGAGTGACTTCTTCCACTATCCTCTTGTTTATAAGAAATTAAATATTTAATCACTGCTTGCATTACATACTCAGTATTATGTTTTCTGTTGCAGGCCTTGACTATAGTTTCTAGAGAATTAAATAGACCACAGATACAATTCCAGGTACACAGCCCCAAAGACCAAGACCTTCCACAATCTACTTAAAGCACTGGGTTTACCAGACAGGTTAAAAAATACTGCAAAAGAAAATTAACAATTAAAATCAGCCGTGTGCAATGTAGGGAGGGATTATTTTTTCCCCTGTAGGCAACAGCAATTCTGAATGGCACTTAAGACCAATACTCCCTTGAGCTCTGGAATTTTAAAATCTATTATATTTATTTTTACATTTTTGGGGCTTTGAGTGCACAGCAAGAGGCTTTCTGAGTATTTCACATATAGCTACACACCCTAACCTGAAAGTCTTCAGAAATACAATAGACAATTTAGTTGTTAGGAGTGTAAATACTTTTTTCCAATGAGTCTTCCCAGCATAATAATATTTTGTTTAGTTGATCTTTGACAACAGCCATGCTACAGAGAGACTTGGAATTCCTGTAAAACTATCTACTTAATCAACCAAAATGTCGCTTTATACTGAAGCATGATGGCATGCAACAGTGTGTAAAGAATATCTTAAGTTATCAGAATTGCACTTTCCTCATGGTACAATCAAGTCTGTCATGTCCAGAAGTACATTTTGAGAAGATCAGCTCTCTAACTAAGCTAGATCTCAACAGAATTTTAAAAGGAAAAATTATAATACACCTGAGCAACTCAGGAGACTTAAGAAGTTAATTTAACCAGAATATGTAAAACATACTTATACAACAGTGCTCATGATATTTGAGCATAACAAATAATGCCGCAGTATAGAAACTCTTCCAGTACTTATATAGTAGAGCAGGCATCACTTCTCAATATAAATTATCAACACTGAATTGGTTACCTAAGTTTTTCTATATTAATGATCAGAAAGTTCATAGGTTTTCAAGAGGAAATCAGAAGAATTACAAGAGTCTGAGTCTGGAAGCAGAAAGTGTGACCATTTCCAGCATCTCCATTAGCACAAGATCTAGCAGCCATAGTATTAATTTAAAATACTCCAAGCTTCTAATAGTGGAGTGCAGATTCATCTAAAGAAACAGTCATTTCCTGAGTCAGCAAAGAGCTTCAGAAACACCAAGACAAGGAGTCACTGCCTAAGATGATTATTTTTGAAATCTAGTAGAGAACATTTCGTGACTGGAACTGTTCACAGGGCTTGGTCCCACTGCCTCTTTGTCAGTTTTCAGTAGAGAAACAGACTCTGCATTTCAGCATTTAACATCTTCTTGACCCCTTAAGGGCCGTATGTGCTCCCCATTAAGTTGCTGCAAATGAGAAGGCTCCCTGTTTACAAATAGAAGGTTATTCTCTCTATCACTAGCTTCCAAGCCAGCCCCTCCAGCTTAAGGCAAGCATACTCCATTGACCCTCATGCATTCTAAAATAAGGTAGATAAGCTTACACCATACTTATCTCAATACTCGAGTTGCAGAGAATATTGCATCTCGTGTTCAATTGAAGTGACTCAGTCATTTAAGACTCAGTCAAAACAGGCTTACAGTAATTTACAGATCTGCAATAACAGAACAAAGTTGAAGGGACACAAATGCATTATTTTGAGGGGAAAAAAACAAATCTCCTTTGTTCTAAGTGAGGGAATTCTGACATTCAATTCCATCAACACATTGGTGAGCAAAACTGCAGTTAAGCTTCTTCCTTCCCTTGAAGCTACCTTAGGAGATCAAGCAACCTCATGGGGTCCCCTCTGAAAGCAGCATGAATAGAGTAGCACAGAAAGGGCAAGGACACTAAAATCTAGGCCAAGTCTAGCAATATTCATTGCTTCAACAGCGACATAACAGAAATTTATATGGCTCCTGCACATGTTTTGATCCATTTAGTATGATCAGGGTTTACAACCATTCAAAGACGAGTGCCCTGATGTGACATACTTGCCTTCAAGTTAAAATACAAAAAGCCCTTTGTTTTCCTGTTGTTAGACATAAAGATGCCTCGGGAACAGTAGATGCCTAAACTGTTTTATTATTATACTGAATTACTTTAACACACTGAGTTAGACTGAATTTTGTTTAACAGTTTTAAAAGATGATTCAGCAAAGACTGAAACAGACCAAAGACCTGCCTATTAATGTCTTGTACTTGTTTCAAATCCTGTAACTCTGTTAATACTGAGTGCTTGAGAACCACACTAGGCAATTTTGGTATTATTGTACCATATTCTGCTAAAGAAGCTTACATGGGTCTATTTTTGCCTTCGGTATGAACAAGCACTCTTGATTTTAAAAGCTGGAAGTGACTGCACAAGAGGGATTTATGCACCCTTCATGTGCATGAAAGATTCACATAGAACACAGCAAAAGTAGTTTGAAAGACATAATTCAAGATTGTCAGTAGACGTATTTTAGTTCTATACCTTTTAGATCAGTCTTCTAACTTGGAAAGGAAAAATCCCATTAGAAAGTAGGTCAACTCATTAACAGTTAATTGCTAAACAAAAAGAGATCAGCAAAAGATCCTTAATACAAGTAACACAATTTTCTTCCAGTTTTTAAACTACAGGATTGTAGCACCCTGGCTGGAAAATTGGTTGTGAATCTACTTGCAAGAGTAAGGTAAGGTATGAAGGCGCAACAAAAGGTATGCACGAGGTGGCACTGAGAGTTCTATTGCCGCAGCAGAACTTGTTAGCACTTCCTGATACCTCGGCAACCATCCTGTTTCAATTAAACAATACAAGAAAGAATCTCTTAAAGAAATTTTGTTTTTTCAGGGTAGCTTAGTTTTATGACAAAATTTAAAATTACTTAAAGCTAAAACTAATCACTTGCTAGTCATCCATTGTCTGACTTGATCACATTTGTAGATTTTTCAGTTTTACTTCAGTCAATAAAGAAGGAAGATCTCCCTTTGCAGGGCAGGGAAAAGAACAGTAATCAAGCAGTAACCAAGCCCATAACAATGAATTTGACTGATTTAAGGTCATAATTATGAGGAATGTATATCCATGGCATTTCTTTCCTTCACATAATTCAAGGAGTAATTCTGGAAATAGCATTATTAGTTGTCAGGGAAAAATCAAAGTTACTTAAAGGTTTTTAAGCTCGAGTTATCTCTCATCATCAGGTACAATCCAAAGTTAAGTAAACTCTTGGCAGTACCTGCTAGTGTGTCTCCACTACAGTTATTGTTAAAGGACTATGGCAGTTTTATCCTGCCACAAGCATACAGTCAATGCAACAGAGATCCTATGTAAAATAACACAATTGCAGGCAATCATTAGCCAACTCAGCTTGTCTGTTCCCACCAGGGACAATCCATTGAGTTCCAAGGCCTGTTGCTTTCATTCATATCAGTTCATGATACCAAATTCTTTTAAACCAGGTCAGTGTATCGAATCAGCTCAGCACAGGCTCATCGAGCACTCAACCAGCTACAAAGGTGAGGTCAGATCTCTTTCATTGCAACAGATGAAATATTCTATTATTCAGTTGTAGTGTAATACTTTGATTCTAAAAATGTCAAGAAACACATTCTATTACAGAAAGGCCCTTCACATAAGCATGCTGCAAGAAATTTTTTGTCTCTTGAGAATTAGAAGTCTCCAAGATTCAAGCAGCTGGTGTAGGAACCTCACTCTCAAAAAGCATCTTCCTCTATTACACCAAGAAGAAAATAGTAAAGTGCTGAGTTTGAGATCCATCTTTCGGGAATGCATTGGAAGGTGAATTAGGATTTACTTGATATAACAAGCAAGTGCAAAAGCAGAGCCTATTAGCCTTTTTCTTCATGGGGGAGTTGGAGGAGGGCGGGAAGGAGAGGCAAGAAAAAAACAGTTACAAGAGACGGCACTACTGTCAGAGTGTTCCAAAAAGCACAGCAGGAGATGAAAGATTTTCCCTGGTTTTATGTGATAACCAAGTTTCTAATGAAATGATAGTCAACTTGATGTGTAGCACCTCATGTGACCTGACAAACAGTGTCACCCTTTCACATGGACCTGCTACATCTCAATGTATCATGCAGTATAAAAAAATATCTAGCATTCATACGATGTGGAAAATGCTGAGACATATGTCAATGAGTCATAAATAATAGAGGAGGAGGTTTTATTTAAACTAGGACAATCAGGAAGTTCTTACCCACATGGGAGACCTTCCTTGACCGAGCAGCAATATTTTAATTATCGGAGATGGCTGCCTTAAGTGACAGCAAAACATTGTACTGGATATGCAGAGTGGTCCGGCTATCTCTCAGCTGATATACTGTAAAAGCAAACTCATCTTTCTTATAAACATGCATCTGCTGCTCTATGTACTGTTCTGGTCTTGCACACAACATTCAAACACTCTTTAAATAGCAGGCTTTAAAAAAAATTATAAGCTGAGCATTTAGTATTTCTGGGTTTAGTTCACAAGTTCTGTTTGGAAAACCAGATATTTCCCTTCACTTACTCAGAATAGTTTGATGACAAAAAGAGGTAAGACTGACACCATCTCCCTTTCCCTACCACCAGCCATCTACCAACCTCCTTTTCTCTACAGGTTCTGCTTGCAGGTCAGGGTGCCTCAACACCCAAGTAGCAGGCAGTTCCTTGGCTACAGGACAGCTGGGCAGTAGAGAAGTTTTCAGTTGGCTTCTCAAACCAGCACAGGGTAGACCTTGTAGTAAAAAAAACCAAAAAAACAACCCCACACAAAGAAAAGCAACCACTACACACACTACAAAAATAACTAGATTCTACAGCATTTTAATAAGTAACTTTGTTACTATTTCAAACATACTGCAGAGGAGTGGAACAGAACAGTGAAGGAGCAAATTCCCCAGAAGACTTCAATTTTCCTTATCTTACATTGTATATAAACATTAAATTTAGTCCAACAATGACATTTTGACAAGTATACTCCTTAATTAGTTACAATAGCTTCTCAGTGACTGCATGGTCTGGCAAGGGATTAAAGAAACTGTTCTGTTGTACTCCCTCCCTACTGCATTCCTCAAATTAGGTATGAGCTATACAAGAATAGATCAGATGCAAACTGCCCAGAAGTCTAGCACTACAGAAAACGTTTTTCTTATTACTCGAGTCACTTCTGCAGAATTTAATCTGACTTGGTCTCAGTGGTTTAAATGTAAGTTTATTCAATAATTCTTTGAGCGATTACAGGAATATTTCTGTTTGTTAACTGCTGTTTACCTTCCTTAATTAAAGAGCTTGATTTGCACTCAAGCAATAGACTTGCAAGAGTGATACAAAGTGTACTTACACTGTCTAATGAAAGTATCACTCAAGAGCCAATAATTAAGTTATTCTGATAAGCTATTAATGTATTTTTGCATGACAAGTTAGAATTGCATAAATACTAAGGATCAAGTCTCAGTGAAAAATGGTTTCACTATTGTCTAGAAATGTCACTCCATTAACAAATGTGTAAAAATTTATATTAACATGTCCTACCATCAGAAAAAACAGAGGAACAGGAATATGAAGAAGTAAATGCTGCAGTTCAGACCATTCATGCTTTGCAGTGAGGGAAGAATTTGACCACTGTCGACTGGACTGCACAAGCTAAGGGAGCTGTTGCCTGCAGCATTGCAGAGCTGCACAGACTTGCAGCATGTACACACCCAGCACTGCAGAATCAGCACACACTCACAGAATGCAGTACAGCCTCATCGCACCACTTGAGGACAGACACTACAGAAATCTGCAGCTTTTTCTATTTTTAGATTACAGTTTTGAAATGCTGAGACACTAGTATCATTTAGAGGGAAAAAAATATCATCCTGGGAAAAGGAAGTTTCAATTTATTTTCTCATGGCACCAAAGACTTGAATTCCCTTGGCTTTCCTTGAATTCTCTTTCCCTTACCACATAGAAAGGTGGATGAGGGAGGAAGTTTCCTTAAGGATAATTAAGAGCAACTTTAAGTTTTAGGCAACAATAGCTTAATGCCATATCAATTAGGAGATAGTCCTCCCTTCTGTGTGGCCTGCTTTTTCCTGATCTCCTTTTCAGTCTGTTATCTCTGCTTCATCTTGGGAGCTTTAAAACCTTTAAACAAACACAGTGAAATCACAAAAACAGAATAAAGCTCTTTTTCTCTTCAGAATACTCGAGTTGTCATACTTGAATTGCAAAAAGAGTGATTCGACTGAAACAGAAGTCATAGATACACACAGATTCATTTGTGGTGAGCATATTAACTAGCCATGTCAGCTTAACTTGAAGTGATACCCTTAATCTTCTTTTCTGTCCAACCCCGCTGAGACAAATGATTTTTTCTTCCCTAACTGCATTATTATGGGGAACATGTATGCAGGGGGGGAGAAAAGGCAAGCACTGTATCAAGTAACAGTAAGATTCGCCTCGGGGATCGTGAGTATGCTACTAGTAGTCCTTTTAGTGGTAGAAGGGCCATTGCACCAAGACTAAAAATTCAGTCTGCTGGTCCTCATTGTTTTAAGCGTTCAACATGACACAGTGAAACAAATTTTGCCTCCGAGGCTTCACAGTCTCTTTAGTGGGCATACTAGTTTCAGATTATCAATACCTGAAGGCTACTTTAACAGGGCGGACACCTCAGTCACTTGAGCAGATATCAAAGTGCACATAGAAAGGTGGAAGTGCAGGGGGAAAGTGAGAGTTAAAACAAAGTCCACAATCAACAAGAACTATTTTTAGAGGGAAAAAAAACCAAAAAAACCACATGCTCCTTTAGAGACACTGGTTTAAGAACTTTGTTTTTCTAAGGATCTGGCTCAATCATATGGGAACAAGGGAGGAAAAAAAAGTTTGGTCCTATATTCAGTATCTTTCCCATGCCTAGACTTCAATCTTTACATCTCAGCTTGTATTTCACTGAATCGGGAATCAGAAGACTTCACGTTATGCACTGCCTGCACTTTTCTCCCTACTAGTAGGAAGCAAACAAGCCCAAAGGAAAATAAGTCTGTCTACACTCCAGCAGACTGAGGCATCAGATTAGGGCATCTGTGATACAAATGCTAGACGGGAGCAGGGAAAGGTGTGTACATTGATATTACACTCCAGGGGAAGGTCAAGAATCTACTCCCCAGGCAGTAACTCAGGAGCAGGGAAAGGAAAAAACCTGCATTTTTTTTAGATGGATACCTTTCATGTCATGCTTCCTATAGTTTCAAATTTAGTATATTTTCTTTTCCTTGAATACTTAAGATTACTACTGATACCTGCATAGGCTTCAAACAGGCAAGTGTATGCACAGTGCAAACTTGTGTTGAACTATATAAAGATGTTGCAATAACAATTATGACAGACACAGCTGCTTCATTAGCTATAAAAATTGCATGGAAGTTTAATTCTTGTTATAGCATAGCTTTGTAAAACTTCTGATTTGAATGAAGAGTGCTCCTAAATGAATCCACTATTATTTTCCAAAAGCTGTCTCTTTCTCATACAATTATTAAGAGCAATGCAAAATTCACCATAATTTTGTTCTTGAATGCCATTTAGCTGCAGGCAACATTGCTACCTCAAGCGACTAGGCAGGCAAACTGTCGCTTGTTATGTTCACACTGATATTAAAGCACTTAAGATTTATTACCAATGCACTGGTCTCATTAAACATCCAAAACTTAGAGCACCTAAAGCTGGCCAAGTACATCTTCAGATACCGAAGATGCTTCCCAGGCTCTCAGAACCCAGAGATCCAGAGATGACATAGCTCTTAGCAGATTAAAGCTTTCCCTTTGCTGATGGATAACTAATAAATTAGCCTTTATACTTTGTCGTTACATCCTTACATCAGAAGGAGAAACTTAATGCAAATTGAGAGGCCATAATGTAGTTCCATTATGAGCGCCAGACATTGAAACACAGCAAGGAAAACACGAGGAAGGTGCTATTATTTGGAGCAGCCACGCCAAGCACCGGCAGCACTGCGGCAGTGGCTGTCGACGTTTCATCACTCCCATCGAGGCATCAATATCCCTACTCTTCCTTCCTCTCTGCAGACAACGGGGCACACAAACCACCTGCTAACAAGCACATCCTTTCCCTTCCAAGCTCAGCCTAGAGCACTAGCTCAGTCTCACCGCGACAACTCTGAACTCAAACGGAACCTGATCAATTCTAACCAAGGCTATGCTACGATTCTCCACCGTATAGCACTGATGGTGTCACCTCTGCCGGAGGCTGGGATGAAGTGGGTTTCCTGTGATGCTGGCTGCTTTCAGCACAGCACCACGGCTGCCAAGAACACCACAGGCTGCAGACACCTAATTCTCCTGCACAGGTTTCTGCCACAACCAGTCTAGAGCCAACGGAAGAGGTTAGGGAAAGAAAAATAGGGACATCAGAGAGAAAAGGTGTAGCTCCAGATGTCAGTGGATAAGTGGTAACATCTGCCTCCCTCCAGGGCTCTCCCCTTTCCCTGCCCGCAGCCCCGGCGGGGGGTGAGGGGGGGGNNCCCCGCGGGGGGGGGGGGGGGGGGGGGGGGGCAGCGGCCGAACTCGTGCCACTGAGAGCCGGCAGACCCCCTCAGCCGCTTCCTGGTAGCGGCGGCGAAAGGAAAGGGAGGGAGAGATGGAAAAAGATGAAGGGGAGTGAGGAGGAGGGGAGGCAGGCAGCGGTAGAAGCAGCAGACAGGCAGGGCCAAGGCACAGGCTGGGTAGAAGACACGGCGCGGGGAGGAAGGAGGCGAGAATGCCATTAATCCGATGCCGTGCGGGGAGGGA
>VZTY01033664.1:0-17183 GCA_013400935.1 Turnix velox
CGCCCTTCCACGCCCCAGGGGCTGTCCAGTGGCGGCCCCGCCCCGGATCCTCCTGCCGCCGCCGTTGCCGCTGCCGCCGTGCTGCACGCTTTCGGCTCGGTTCCCGTCTCCACCGCCGTCGTAGCGCACGTGTCACCCTCCATGGCCCGCCTGGTGCTGCAGGATGGCTCGGTGCTGCGCGGCCGCGCCTTCGGGGCCGCCGGGGCAGCCGCCTCCGGGGAAGTGGGTGAGCGCGGGCGGAGCGGGAGCGGGGCCGGGATGGCGGCGAGGGAGGGGTGGGAAGGGAAGTCCATCCCAGAGCTGGCGGAGGAGCCGGGCGGCTCCCGGGCCGCTCGGTCCCCGCCGACCCGTGTCCCCACCCGCAGTGTTCCAAACCGGCATGGTGGGCTACCCCGAGGCCCTCACCGACCCGTCCTACGCGGCGCAGATCCTGGTGCTCACCTACCCCCTGGTTGGTAACTACGGGGTACCCCGGGACGAGACCGACCCCTTCGGCCTCAGCAGGGTGAGAGCAGGGGAGCGGGGACGGCGGGAGTACGATCCGGGCCTTGCCCCAACCGTCGGCCACTAGCACAGGATGCCCGGGTTCGACAAGGCACGGAGTGTCACGGCAGGAGGTGGCACCGGGTGCCGGGGCGGGACGCGGGGTGTGAGGGCGGCGGTGGCAGGCGCGTGGCTCAGCCCCGATGCCGCTGTGCCCTGGGTGCGGGACGTGCCGTTCCCCAGCCCTGATGGTGACCCTGGAGGTGCCGTGCCCGAGGCTGGGGGGTGATGAGACTTCGAGCTCCGGGTTTGGGACACCCCCGGGGAGCTCCGTGTCAGGACGGGAGTCTCGATTTCCCCCTCCCCCCGGGCAGAGCAGCCCCCACTCCCGGCTTCGACCCCTTCTGGCCCTGGGGCAGAGTCCAGCCACACCGTGGCCACTATGTGCAGCCTCCCCTCCTAACCCCGGTGTCTGTCCCCACCCTCCTCATCCTGGGTTAGTGCCTGGAGCCCTGCTGGGCTGGGGCTTTGGCAACTTGCCCTCGGGCACCCGGAGTGACTCCCTAGGGGTTGAGACCCCCCCAACCTGCACCCACGGCCAACTCAACCCATCTGGGAGTGGTTATCCCTGTCTTGCATCCACGATTCCCCCTATCCTGCACTCATAAGCCATCCTGCACCCATGGCTTTCTCAAACCATCTGGGACTGAGGATCCCCCCCATCCTGCATCCATTACAGACCCCATACCTATAGCCAGCTCCTCTCACCACAGCCATCTAGGAGTGAACATCTCCCTAGGCCTGGAACCTTCAGCCTACCAGTACGAGCCCCCCAACTCACAGGGAGGGGGGATGGGGGGACCCCTGTGCTGTATCCATGACCTCCCTACACCCATGGCCCCCTCAGATCACCTTGGAGTGGGCACTCCCCCTGGGTCTGGGACCCCCTCATCCTGCACTCATTGCCCCCCAGACCTATCTGGGGCTGGAGATCTCCCAAATCCTGCATCCATGACCCCTGCAGACCATCTTGGGGTGGGCACCTCCCTGGGACCAGGACCCCCCCAGGCAGTGTAGGGCACTCATGTTGCCATTACCATCCGTCCTCACTCCTCTTCCCCTACTCAGTGGTTTGAGTCCAGCCGGATCCATGTAGCCGGGCTGATTGTGGGTGAATGCTCACAGACCCCCAGCCACTGGAGTGCCACCCGCTCCCTCCACCAGTGGCTGCAGGAGCACAACATCCCTGGGCTGGAAGGTGGGTACCATGGGGCTGGGGCTAGTGGGAGGATTGGTTCTGGATCAGACCCATCTCTGTGCTGGGTTTCACCTCCCAGTGCCAGCAGGGGTCCCTGCTGTGACCCTGGGAGCGATCACAGGGGGTAAGGAGGGCTGGGGGTGATGGGAGGGGGCACAAGGCCCTGCTCGGTGTTGGGAAGTTGTTGCTGTGGGGTAATGTCTCATGGCCTGTCCCCAGGGGTGGACACTCGGGCCCTCACAAAAAAGATCCGGGAGAAGGGGACGCTGCTGGGGAAGCTGGTGCCTGATGGGACCCCTGAGGAGGATGTGCCCTTCCAGGATCCCAACCAGAGGCACCTGGTGCAGGAAGTGTCCCTTAAGGTGCGGCTAGGGCTGCAGCACTGGGGGGCACTGGTGGGAATGGCTGGGAGTCTGATAGCTGATTGTTGGGGGTGGATGAGGGGTGGCAGAGTGGCCTGGAGGCACAAATGAGGGTGTCTCTTGGGCCAGAGAAAGGGCTAGGGGGTATGTGGGGCATGAGTGAGAATGACTGCAGGAGGTCAAGGGGTGGCAGAGGAGACTGGGGGCAGGGGGAGCTCATGTGGGGGAGTTGAGGGGTATGAGTGGAGGTGATTGAGTGTCCTTAGAGCAGGTTGTAGGGCATGAGTAGGGATGTGGGGGGGCTAGGGGCATGAGTGGGGATAGCTGGAAGGTTGGGAGTGGTAAGGGGGCACAAGGGACACATTGCAAGAGGGATGAGGGCAGGAGCGGGGGCGGCGGAGGGGTCTGGGGATGTGGCTGTGAGGCCAGGGGGGATTAGAGGGGGTTAGGGACCATGTGAGGTGCAGGCCATGGGGCTGGGGCATGGCTGGGGGGCCAAGCAGGTGTCAGAGGTCCCTGCTATTGAAGCTTGGTTGATTTCTGCTGGTCCCTCAACAGACTCCCCGTCTCTTCAACCCTGAGGGGTCCCCACGCATCATGGCTGTGGACTGTGGCCTCAAGTACAACCAGCTGCGCTGTCTATGCCAGCGTGGGGCAGCCGTCACTCTTGTGCCATGGGACCATCCACTGGACACCACAGGTTGGCGGGGGGAAGGGTGTTGAAGATCTGGGAGCAGTGGGGAAGGGGTTATGGAACTTTGATGTCCTTCTTGGAGGGCTCAAGGCCCTCAGTGGGACCCTGCAGGCATGGGGGGGGGCAGACATGGGTTTTGGGTGTGTTGCTGCAGTAAGGATTGGGGCTGTGCGCAGCAGCCTGTGGGGGGCTGTGAAACTGAGATTTTCCCCCTGCTGCTGGAATGGGGTCTGTGGGGTCAGGGCAGCTCAGTGTGACCTTGTAGGAGTGTCATGGAGCTGTGGGCTCAGGGCATGGTAGCCAGGGACCCTGGGAGGTGAGGAGTCCTCCTGTGACATCTAGGGTGAACCTGTGGAGTGAGGGGTCCTGTGGTGACCCTAGGGATCCCCACTGTGACTCTGAGAGGCAACCCTGGGGTGTGAGTGGCCTCACTTCAACTCTGGGGGTGACCCTGCCCTGGGGTGTGAGGAGTCCCCACTATGACCCTGGGATTGAGGGTCCCTGCTGTAACCCTGGGGGGAACCATGGGGGTAGTTCCCACTGTGGCCCTGAGGAGTCCTGCTGTGACCCTGGCGCATGTTTGTTCTCCACGATGACACTGTTGTTCTCCTGGTGCAGACTTTGATGGGCTGTTCATCAGCAATGGCCCTGGGGACCCACAGCTGTGCCAGGAGACTGTGACCAACCTGCGCCGGGTGTTGGACGCCCCCCAGCCCAAGCCTGTCTTCGGCATCTGCCTGGGCCATCAGTTGCTGGCTCTGGCCCTGGGTGCTAGCACCTACAAGATGAAGTGAGTGGGAGGCCCAAGGGGTCGGGGTTGTCACTGTGGGGTTCCCAGGGCTGCCTGATCCCCATGTTTCTCTTTCCCTACCCTCCTTAGGTATGGGAACCGTGGTCACAACCAGCCCTGCCTGCACGAGGATACGCAGCGCTGCTTCATCACGGCACAGAACCACGGCTTTGCGGTGGAGGCTGCCAGTCTTCCCTCTGGCTGGATTCCCCTCTTCACCAACGCTAACGATGGTTCAAATGAGGGCCTGGTCCATCAGCACAAGCCTTTCTTCAGGTGGGTTGTTAACTGCAGCTCTGAGGGGGAATGTGGTTGTGAGGCTGTGCCACCCCCATCCTTCAGGTGGACACCAGAGGGCATTTGGTGGGGGAGGGTGTGGTAGGGAGTCTGGGGAGGTGTTATGGGTCTGTGTCAAGCCTGACCTGCCCCCTGCAGTGTCCAGTTCCACCCTGAGCACTGCGCTGGTCCCACTGACTTGGAGGGGCTCTTTGACGTCTTCCTGGCGGCAGTGCAAGGCATGCAGAGTGGAGAGGATGACGGTCCCACTGGTAGGTCAGGGCGGATGGGGGGCAGAACTGTGGGTCTGGGTCAGAGATGGGGTGTCCCAGCATGTCCCATGTCACCCCGCAGTTCGTCAAAGGCTGCGGAACTGCCTGACCTCTGGCCAAGTGGCAGTACGGGAGCAGGAGATGACACGGCCACGCAAGGTGCTGATCCTGGGCTCAGGCGGACTCTCTATTGGACAGGCTGGTGAATTCGACTACTCGGGGTCACAGGTGAGCACCCACTTGGGACACAGGGGGACTCTGGGGCTTCCTAACCCATCATCCCTGACTGTCCTGTTCCCCACAAGGCCATCAAAGCACTGAAGGAGGAGAACATCCAGACTGTGCTCATCAACCCCAACATCGCCACCGTGCAGACTTCCAAGGGGCTGGCAGACAAGGTCTACTTCCTGCCCATCACCCCTGACTATGTCACCCAGGTGAGATCCCAGGGGAAGGACAGAGACAGTGGGGATGGAGAGTGGCAAGGGGCTCACGGGGTAGTGTCTAGAGGATGCAGGGTAGGGTGGCAACACAGTGACTCAGGTTGCCCAGAGAAGGGCTGGAGGCCCCATCCCTGGAGATGTTTATGGCCAGGCTTGATGAGGCTCTGAGCAACCTGATCTAGTGCAAGATGTCCCTGCTTACTATAGGGGGGGTGGCTCTCAATAGCCTTGGAAGGGTCCTTCCTACCCAGCACACTCTGTGATTCTTTGTGCCCTTGTGGCCAGCGTGACCAGTAGTCTTTTGGCTCAAGAAGAGCAGGGCCAGTGGAGGGAGATTTATCCTTCTCTGCTCTGCCCTGAGGCCATATCTGCAGTGGTGGGTCCAGTTCTGGGATTCCCTGTTCCAGATGAACAGGATGCTGCTGGAGAGGGGAGAGCAAAGGGTCACCAAAATGATATGTCTCTGTGATGGAAAAAGGCTGAGGGGCTTGGGGCTGGTCAGGTGGAGAAAAGAAGAAAGAACCATTCCATGGCTCTGTGATTCCCTGAGTCCCTTCACTTTGTGCCCCCCAGGTGATCAGGAACGAGCGTCCCGATGGGGTGCTGCTGACCTTTGGGGGACAGACAGCCCTCAACTGTGGCGTGGAGCTGCAAAAGGCAGGGGTGCTGGAGCGCTACCGTGTGCGAGTGCTGGGCACCCCTGTGGCCTCCATTGAGATGACTGAGGATCGCAAAGTCTTTGTGGAGAAGATGGAGGAGATCGGGGAGCATGTAGCACCCAGTGAGGCTGCTGCCTCCCTGGAGCAGGTTTGGGGGTGGGACAGGGTGGGATGGAGGGGGTAGGCAGGGTGTCATGTGTCCCCCCATCCCAACATCACCCCATTGCTCTCTGCAGGCACTGGCGGCTGCTGAGCGGTTGGGGTTCCCGGTGCTGGTACGCTCAGCCTATGCCCTGGGTGGGCTGGGCTCCGGTTTTGCCAACAGCCGGGAAGAACTGGTGTCACTGGTGAGCCAGGCCTTCACCCACACCTCCCAGGTGCTGGTGGACAAGTCGCTGAAAGGCTGGAAGGAGATAGAGTATGAGGTGGTGCGGGACGCCTATGACAACTGTGTCACGGTAGGAGAACTGGGGAGATTGATGGTGGAGGGATGGGGGAGATTGATGTTGGGTGGGTGCTGAGGAATCTCAGTAGCTCCAGGAAGAGAATTCTAGCTGCTGTGTCCCTCAGACCAGACCTCAGACCATGAGCTGTGCTGGGGGGTCACAATCAGACCCTGATGGTCGCTGGAGCAGGCGAGGATTTGTGGGGAGCTGGGAGGGACACACTGGGACAGTCAAGACCCCCCCAGCCCACGGTGACACCTCCCTATTGCTCTCAGGTGTGTAACATGGAGAACCTGGACCCACTGGGGATCCACACGGGGGAGTCCATTGTGGTGGCCCCCAGCCAGACCCTCAACAACAGCGAGTACTTCCTGCTGCGGCGCACGGCCATCAAGGTGGTGAGACACCTGGGTATTGTGGGCGAGTGCAACATCCAGTTCGCCCTCAACCCCGAGTCTCAGCAGGTCAGTGCAGCCCCTGAGGGTCCCTGCACTCTCTACTCACCCCCTCAGGGTCCCCACTTCCCCTCCTCATCCCCCAGGGCCTCCACTCTCTCAAGGGCCCCCCCACTCTCCTTCCTCAACCCCCAAGGGCACCCATTCTCCCTCCTCACTCTCCTGAGTGTCCCTGCTCCCCCTCCTCACCTCTCAAAACCCCTGCCCTGGGGGGATGTGTGTCCTACACTGTACTGTCCTATGGGGTACAATCCCTGGGGAACCCAATCCTTTAGTGCTCTCTGCCATCCCTGGGTTCCTTGGGTGGCCTCTACTCCAGCTTCATCCCACAGCAGCCCTTGATGATGGCTGCTTGTCCCCATCCTGACATCAGTCCCCATGGCTCTCTGTGCCCTCGGGGAGGCTCTGTGGTGTCAGGCATGCTGTGGGGGCCATGTGACTGTAACCTGGCCTCTTGTCATTGGGTCTGTGTTTCATTGTACCCTCTGATGCTGATGCCCACTGTCCACAGTACTACATCATCGAGGTGAATGCCCGGCTCTCCCGCAGCTCAGCCCTGGCCAGCAAAGCCACCGGCTACCCACTGGCCTATGTGGCGGCCAAGCTGGCCCTTGGCATCCCCCTGCCCCTCCTCAGGTAATGGCAGCACTGTGGCATGGGATGGGGCACAGCTGTGAGGGGACGGCCCTGTCCACTGACACCCTTCTCATCCATCCCCTCACCAGGAACTCGGTCACCAACTCCACCACAGCCAACTTTGAGCCCAGCCTGGACTACTGTGTGGTGAAGATCCCACGCTGGGACCTCAGCAAGTTCCTGCGTGTCAGCACCAAGATTGGCAGCTCCATGAAGAGCGTGGGTGAGCATAGAGCAGCACAGGGGACTTGGGGGGGCACAGAGAGGGAGGGCCCAGCCACTGATAGCCTCATCCCCAGGGGAGGTGATGGCCATTGGGAGGAACTTTGAGGAAGCTTTCCAGAAGGCTCTGAGGATGGTGGATGAGAACTGCATGGGCTTCGACCACACGGTGAAACCAGTCTCAGATGTGGTGAGCACTGGGATTCGGGATGATGTTGAGGGTGTCTAAGGGGTTCCTCACAGCTTCTCTCACCCACTCCTGGTCCCACTCACTTTCCTCCCGGCATGGCAGGAGCTGGAGACACCAACAGACAAGCGGATTTTTGTGCTGGCAGCAGCACTGCGGGCCGGCTATTCCATCCAGCGCCTCTATGAGCTGACCAAGATTGACCGCTGGTTCCTGCACAAGATGAAGAACATTACGGACCATGGCGTGCTGCTGGAGTCCTTCCGTGAGGGGCCCAGCCCCATGCCCCCCGCCGTGCTGCAGCGCGCCAAGCAGCTCGGTTTCTCCGACAAGCAGGTGGCCCAGGCTGTGCTCAGGTAAGGTGGGGATGGGGTGGCTCTGCTCTGTCCCCTCCCCCATGTCCCTCCCGTGCTTACCCTGCCCTTCACAGCACTGAGCTGGCCGTGCGGAAGATGCGTCGGGACCTGGGCATCCTGCCAGTGGTGAAGCAGATCGATACAGTGGCGGCAGAATGGCCGGCCCAGACCAACTACCTCTACCTGACCTATAATGGTGCCGAGCATGACCTGTCCTTCCATGAGCCGCACGTCATGGTCATCGGCTCCGGTGTCTACCGCATTGGCAGCAGCGTGGAGTTCGACTGGTGTGCTGTGGGATGCATCCAGGAGCTGCGCAAGGTGAGACCAGGCTCTCTGGAGTTGGAGGGTGGGATATCCCCTGGTCAGGAGAGGATTGGAGGTGGGGTGTCCCTTGGCTAATTCCTTTCCCCCCACAGATGGGCTTCAAGACGATCATGGTGAACTACAACCCTGAGACGGTGAGCACTGACTATGACATGTGCGACCGCCTCTACTTTGATGAGATCTCCTTCGAGGTGAGCTAGGGCAAAGGTGGGCATGTGGCCACCATAGGGATGGGGAGGGGTTCACCATGGGGCTGGAGTGGGCTGAGGGCTGCCACAGACTGCATCCTCCCATGTTGCTGCAGGTGGTGATGGACATCTACGAGCTGGAGAACCCTGAGGGGGTCATCCTGTCAATGGGTGGGCAGCTGCCCAACAACATTGCCATGTCCCTGCACCGCCAGCAGTGCCGCATCCTGGGCACCTCCCCAGAGGCCATCGATTCAGCTGAGAACCGCTTCAAGTTCTCCCGCCTCCTCGACTCCATTGGCATCAGCCAGCCCCTCTGGAAGGAGCTCTCCGACATGGAGGTTTGGGGTCCATAAGGGTGACAGGGGTGTCCTGGGGGGAGTGTCTGTCCCTCGTCACTTCCCCTGAGGTGCCATCTCTCCTGCAGTCAGCAAAGCAGTTCTGCAGCAAGGTGGGCTACCCCTGCGTGGTGCGACCCTCCTATGTGCTGAGCGGTGCCGCCATGAATGTGGCCTACTCTGACAGCGACTTGGAGAAGTTCCTGAGCAATGCTGTAGCTGTCTCCAAGGAGCAGCCTGTCGTCATCTCCAAGTTCATCCAGGAAGCTAAGGTCTGTTTGTGATGCTGGCCTGTCCACTTGCTGTCCCCCACAAGCCCCAGCATGGAGCTCTGACCCTATCTCTGCTTGCAGGAGATCGATGTGGATGCTGTGGCCTGTGATGGTGTGGTGGTGGCTATTGCCATCTCGGAACATGTGGAGAATGCCGGGGTGCACTCAGGTGATGCCACGCTGGTGACACCCCCCCAGGACATCACCCCCAAGACCCTGGAGCGCATCAAGGCAATTGTCCATGCCATTGGGCAGGAGCTGCAGGTCACTGGGCCCTTCAACCTTCAGCTCATTGCCAAGGTACCTGCTGGGAAAGGGGACATGACAGGCTGGACTATGTTCTGCTGCCCTGCAAGAGCCTCACACTGCCTCCTTTCCCCCAGGATGACCAGCTGAAGGTGATCGAGTGCAACGTCCGTGTCTCCCGCTCCTTCCCCTTTGTCTCTAAGACCCTCGGGGTAGACCTGGTGGCTCTGGCCAGCCAGGTGATTATGGGTGAGGATGTGGAGCCCGTGGGGCTGATGACAGGCACTGGCATCGTCGGCGTTAAGGTGAGTAGGGGCCATGGGGATCTGGGCTGGGGCCCTGTGTCTGGGCAGTCCCTGAGCCCCACAACCCTCTGCCCCCAGGTGCCCCAGTTCTCCTTCTCACGCCTGGCGGGTGCCGATGTTGTGCTGGGGGTGGAGATGACCAGCACGGGCGAGGTAGCCTGCTTTGGGGAGAACCGCTGTGAGGCCTACCTGAAGGCCATGCTCAGCACTGGCTTCAAGATCCCCAAGAAGAACATCCTGCTGACCATCGGCAGTTACAAGGTGCATAGGGCTGCTGTGGAGGCTGCAGTGGGATCTGTAGTGTCCTGCTCTTCCTCTTTCTTCTTCTCTTCTTCTTCTTCCTCTTTCTCCTCTTCCTCTTCTGACCATCCCTGGGCTCACTACAGAACAAAAGCGAGCTGCTGCCCACTGTGCGGACACTGGAGAGCCTGGGCTACAAGCTGTATGCCAGCCTGGGCACTGCTGACTTCTACACTGAGCATGGCATCAAGGTGAGGGCTGGGAGGCTGGCAAAGGTTCAGGGTGCCTTTTTGGGGGACATGCAGAGCCGTGACGAACATCCCTAATGGCAGGTGATGGCTGTGGATTGGCACTTTGAGGAGGCTGCAGATGGCGGCGAAGCATGCGGGCGAGAGAGCCAGCGCAGCATCCTGGACTACTTGGCTGAGAACCACTTTGAGATGGTCATCAACCTCTCCATGCGCAACTCGGGTGGCCGCCGCCTCTCCTCCTTCGTCACCAAGGGCTACCGCACCCGCCGCCTGGCTGTTGACTACTCTGTGCCCCTCATCATTGACATCAAGTGCACCAAGCTCTTTGTGGAGGTGGGACAGGGGCTTGAGAGAGGGTTGGAGGAGGAAAGCCCTGTTGCCTCAGGTGTATCTCACCTTCACACCCCTTCTGGCTGGGGTTTGGGGTGGGATGGGGAGAGGTCCAGCCCTCAGCATGGGCACAAAGAGCCAACAGTGGCCATGGAGCATTGCCCACAGCACTGGGACATGAGGGAGATGGAAGCCATGGAGGGGATCCAGGCAGGAGATGGTAGTCATGGAGAAAGTCTGGAGTGGAGGTGGTGGCCATGGTGAAGAAGAGGACAGCCATGGGGGAGCTCTGGGGTGAAGAGGACAGCAGCAGGGAGGAGATGGTGGCCATGGGGAGGTCTAGGAGTGGACACTGTGCAGAGGGGGATGGTTTTGGGATGAAGTAGTGGCAGATGTCTTCCTGGCCCCCTCACCAGGTCCTGGTCACCTCAGCCAGGTCCTGCTTCTCACAGCTGCACTCTCTCACAGGCTCTGAGGCAGATCAGGGCTGCTCCCCCACTGAAGATGCATGTGGACTGCATGACATCCCAGAAACTCATCCGCCTGCCAGGTAGGTGGGGACAGGGCCACCGTGGGGGACAGGTGTCCCAAAGGTTTGCAGGATGCAGCTGGGGCAGCTGCAGGAGCACTGAGGGTGCTGTCAAGAGAGGGGACGTTTCCTGGCATTGCCACAATGTTCCATGTCCTCCCCTGAGGCTGGGGGCTGCTAATGCTGAGGCTGCTGCTCCCTAGGCTTGATTGACGTCCACGTCCACCTCCGTGAGCCAGGTGGCAGCCACAAGGAGGACTTTGCGTCGGGCACGGCAGCTGCCCTGGCTGGTGGTGTTACCATGGTGTGTGCCATGCCCAACACCAGCCCCACCATCACCGATGCCACCTCATTCACCCTGGCACAGAAGGTGAGGGACTGCCTGGCCTGATGCCCACATCCCCTCCCCGATGTCTACATCGCCTCCCTGGTCACCACTGGCCACTGACTCTGATGTTCACTTGTCCTTCTAGCTGGCAGAGGCTGGAGCTCGCTGTGACTTTGCCCTGTTCCTGGGAGCCTCTCCAGAGAATGTGGGAGCACTGGGTCCTCTCGCTGCAGCGGCTGCTGGCCTCAAGATGTACCTGAATGACACCTTCTCCAGCCTGCACATGGATGACGTCTCGCTCTGGATGGAAGTGAGTCACTGCAGGACAAGACTGGCATGGGGTCAGACCCAGCTCTTGGCCACGGCACCTACCCTTCCTGTCCCTGTCCCATCCCTATCCCCATCCTGTTCCTGTCCCCTCCTGCAGCACTTTGAACAGTGGCCACGGCATCTACCTGTGGTGGCCCATGCTGAGCGGCAGACGGTGGCCGCTATCCTGATGGTGGCCCAGCTCTACCAGCGCCCTGTCCACATCTGCCACGTGGCCCGCAGGGAGGAGGTGAGTGATGGGATACCATGGTAACGGGACTTTGGGGCTGTTTGTGACCCCCTCTCTTACCACGGCTTCCCCCTCTCCTGCTCCCCTAGATCCTCCTCATCAAGGCAGCCAAGCAAAAGGGGGTGCTGGTGACTTGTGAGGTGGCCCCGCACCATCTGTTCCTCAGCCAGAGTGACCTGGGCCGCCTTGGGGAGGGGCGGGGGGCTGTGCGGCCAGCACTGGGCACCCCTCGTGATGTGGAGGCTCTTTGGGAGAACATGGACACCATTGACTGCTTCGCCACTGATCACGGTGAGCACTGGGGAGGACAATGACCACTGGATGAGGAGATGATGGAGGCAGGGTGGGGACAGTGCCAGGTCCCTAGATAACTATCCCTGCCCTTCAGCCCCCCACACGCTGGAGGAGAAGCAGGGACCACAGCCTCCCCCTGGCTACCCGGGGCTGGAGACAATGCTACCGCTGCTGCTGACTGCTGTCTCTGAGGGGCGGCTGACGGTGGAGGACATCATCCTGCGCCTCTATGAGAACCCCCGCAAGATCTTTGGGCTGCCAGTGCAGGAGGACACCTATGTGGAGGTGGGTCCCTATCCCCCCACCCACCCAGCAGGAACCCAGACCTGACCCTGGCACTGCTGCCCCTGACTCATTCTGCCCCTGACCCGCTGTGCCCACAGGTGGACCTGGAGCAGGAGTGGATCATCCCCAGCAGCACAGCCTTCTCCAAGGCCAAATGGACACCCTTTGAAGGCATGAAAGTGAAGGGGACAGTGCGGAGAGTGGTTCTGCGTGGGGAAGTTGCCTACATCGATGGGCAGGTAAGGCCCCAGGGACTCTTCCTCCTGCAATTGGGAGTCCCCCATCTGTGATGCCATCCCCCTCATCACCAACTCCATTGACCACCCCTTCACCTCGGGTGCTAACCCCATCACCACCATTGCCAACCACATCAGCCCCTTCATCATGAAGTCCATCACCACTGCCATCACCAACCTCATCACCTCTATCACCACATCCATTGCCACCTCCCTGCCAACTCCATCACTGCCATTGCCAACCCCATCAGCACCTCACTACTTCCATTGCCACTCCATCGCCAACCCCACCACAGAGTCCATCACCCTCATCACTGACCCTCTTACCCCACGGCCAAAGGTGCTGGTTCCCCCTGGCTATGGGCAGGATGTGAAGAAGTGGCCCTCAGGTGCAGTGCTGCCACCACACACGGCCCCCACCAAGGAGAGCACCAAGGTAGGAGGGGACACAGGGCTGGAACAGGGGGATCCTTGCCCTCTTCCCCCACACACCTCCATCTCACCCTCTCCCCACAGACCCCTGAGCGTCCCCGACATGTAGCGGCCAGCGAGACAATGCGTGGCCGAGCATCCAGCCCACGTCGTGCTGGCCCCATGGGCGAGGGTCGTTTCCATCTTCCACCCCGCATCCACCGTGCCTCTGACCCCGGGCTGTCAGGTAGGAGGGCGTAGGGTGCAGTATGGTGTGGGACAGCCAATGTGTGTGCCATCTCTGTGCCCATGGCCCTGCTGACGCTGACCCTTGTGTCCCATCCAGCATTCCGGAGGCTGGGAGCAGTGCTGCGCCCGGGCACCCGAGGCAGCGGTAATGTTGGGGGAGACACTCACATAGACAATGAGTCACGGACATACTAATTGGCACTAATTAATTGGCACTAACTAATTGACAGCAACTAATTGGCAGCCCATGAGTGCATTCCCTCCCCCAGGTGCTGTGTGGGCCCCGGGTTGAGTGCAACCTCCCAGCACTGAGCACTGTGAGGTGTTGAGCACAACCTCCCCGGGCACCCTGTGCAGCAACTCGGGGAACCCCCTTGCCTGCCCTCCTACCCAAGTGTGATCTGGGTCACGTATGATTGGGTTTTAGGGGATGGGGGCAGATGGTTGGAGCACCTCACCAGGATTTGGTCCACCTCACCTTTGGGTGGCCATCGCCCCCGGTGCTGGGCCTTGCACTGCTTTGGCTCCATGCTGCCAGGGGGGGCCATGCCTCTAACACTGCTGCTCCCTCTCCTCCCACAGCTGAGGATACCCGTGACAAGGCCATCAGGAGGGCAGCAGAGGCTGGTGAGTGCCTGGAGATTTCATGATGGGGATTGAATGCCTGAGGTGGCCATGCTGAGATCTGTAGGACCAATTCCCTCTGACTAAGGTCCCTTTCCTCTCCTGCTGCCACAGATGCCGCTGCCACCCAAGACAGCTTCTCCCACCCTCCTGGGCCCTTCCCACGCCAGGCGTCCCCCCAGAGACCTCCCCACTCACAGACCTCACCACTGCTGCACCCCCTGGTTGGGCAGCACGTCCTCTCCGTCCAGCACTTCTCCAAGGAGCAGGTACCCAGCTTTGGGGTAGGGGTGGAGAGGGGAGGCATGGTCCTCCCTTACCCTCAGCATTGCATGCCCCCCATCTGATGTCCCCCCTTCCCACAGATGTCCCATCTCTTCAACGTGGCGCACACCCTTCGTATGCTGGTACAGAAGGAACGCAGCCTGGACATCCTCAAGGTGAGCAGGAGCCTCAGACTGGGTATGACCAGCCCCAGGCTAGCCTTCAGGGCTCCTCCTCTTCCTTCTAGAGATTGAGAGGGAGGTAATTCTGCCCCTTAACTCTGTTCTGGTTAGACACCAGCAGGAGTTACTGCATCCAGCTCTGGAACCTCAGCAAAAGAAAGACGGGGAGCTGTTGGAGGGGGTTCAGAGGAGGCCATGAGGATGATTTGAGGGTGGTACAAGGGCTGGAGATACCTACAGGCTGAGACAGTGCTTGAAGGGACCTACGAGGGGCTGTTTCCCAGAGCATGGAGTGATAGGGTGGTAGTTTAGAACTAGGGTAGAGCAGGGTTAGATGAGCCATTTGGAAGAAGTTCTTCCCCTTGAGGGTGGTGAGACACTGGGCCAGGTTGCCCAGAGAGGTGGTGGAGGCCCCATCCCCAGAGACATTCACGCCCGCTCTTGTTGTGGCTCTGAGCAACCTGATGTAGTGCAAGATGTCCCTGCTCACTGGAGGGGTTTGGACTAGATGGCCTTTGAAGCTCCCTTCCAGCTTTATGATTCTATAACATTGTGGTCCTGCACTCTGCAGGGCAAGGTGATGGCATCCATGTTCTACGAGGCCAGCACACGCACCAGCAGCTCCTTCGCAGCTGCCATGAGCCGGCTGGGTGGCTCTGTGCTCTCCTTCTCAGAGGCCACCTCCTCAGTACAGAAGGGCGAGTCTCTGGCTGACTCCGTGCAGACCATGTGCTGCTATGCTGATGTCCTGGTGCTGCGGCACCCCCAGCCTGGCGCTGTTGAGGTGAGAGGGGCTGGGGGGGCACATCCTGCCCTGAAGGTGCTGGGGGTCCCTTCCCTACAATGGGGATGGTGACTTGCACTATGGGAAGGTCCTTCCTTGGCTCTCAAGGGCCTGGGGGCTTGCATTCAGTCCTGAAGGTCAATGTCCCTGTGGTGAGGACCGTCACCTGTGATGTAGGGAGGGTCATGTTCCCAGGTGGGGAACCGTCCTACTATGTCCCCTGTGGGGCAAGTGGGGCAGCATCTAGCCGTGAAGGTGTTGGAGATCCCACATCCAACCTTCAAGATGTTGGGGGGCCCTGTCCCTGTGGTGACTTATACTATGGAGTAGTGGCAATCCCTTTCACCCATGGGGCTGTGTCCTCCTCCACTATGGGGCTGGGGACCACATCCTGTGGTCACTGGGTCCTGCTGCACTCCCAGCTGGCCGCCAAGCACTGCCGCAAGCCAGTGATCAACGCTGGGGACGGGGTGGGGGAACACCCCACGCAAGCACTGCTGGACATCTTCACCATCCGCGAGGAGCTGGGCACTGTCAATGGCATGACGGTATGGAACTAGGGATGAGTCAGAGGGGTGGTGGGGGAAGGGGCTCAGCAGGTGGTGCTGATGTCTTTGTCTCCCCCCAGATCACCATGGTGGGGGACCTGAAGCACGGGCGCACAGTGCACTCATTGGCGCGGCTGCTCACCCAGTATCGAGTCAACCTGCGCTATGTCACCCCCCCTGGGCTGCGCATGCCCCCCGACATCACCAGCTTCGTGGCCTCCAAGGGCATCAAGCAGGTCTGTACATGCTGCAAAACTGCACCATGTTAGATGTGTAGAGGCATCATAGAATGGTTTGGGTTGGAAGGGACTTTTAAAATCACCTAGTTCCAACCCCCCTGCCGTGGGTAGGGTGGCCTCCTGCTAGACCAGGTTGCTCAGTGCCTCATCCAGCCTGGCCTAAAATACCTTCATTGATGATGTGCAGTGGGGACGTGGGATCCTTCCCAAAGATGTCCCTTCCAACATTACAATTAACAAATATTATAGCTCAACATTAATTGTTTCAGGTTATAGAAATCCACTTCTACTTGCTCAGTAGATTCAACCTTTAGATTTGACTTTTGTCCTACTCACAACATCATTTTGTGTATGTTTGTTTTAAATAAGAAATCATCAGTCAGTTCTAACCGTTCTACTGACCAAATCTCCAATGTTAAAATCAGGCTGGGATGGGTGGTGAGCTGTTGAGCAGCATTCTCGATTGTCAAACATGATGTGATTTTATCATGCAGTTCTTTAAGTAGAGACGTTAAGGTTTCTGGTCAATCCTCATCCAGATCCTGACCTAAAAGATGATGCAGTTACTTTCCTGTAAGATTCTTATGGGAGCAGATGCCATGGCCAGCTTGATAAGGCCCTAAGCTTAGGCCTCAATTTCTTACTTATGACCTAAATAAAATCATCAATATTTATAAAAATCAACTTAGATATGAAATATATGGGGGTAGGGAGGACAGGGGCAATGAGGCTCCAGTGCCCCCAGCCCCATTGATGGTGTCCTCACCCTCAGGAGGAGTTTGGGAGCATCGAGGAGGCGCTGCCAGAGACGGACGTGCTCTACATGACGCGCATCCAGAAGGAGCGCTTCCAGCTGGCCCAGGAGTATGAAGCGGTGAGTGTGAGTGGATTATGGTGCAGGGAAACCCCACTCTCACCCCTGGGAGTGGGGGTTCTCAGAGCTGTGTCTGTGGCTGGATATAAGAAAGATGTTCTTTACTTTGGGGACAGTGAGACACAGGAACAGGTTGCCCAGAGAAGTTGTGGATGACCCAACCCCTGGATGTGTTTAAGGCCAGGCTGGATGGGGCACGGAGCAATCTGTTCGAGTGGGAGGTGTCCCTGCCCATGGCAGGGGGGTTGGAGATAGATGATCTTGAAGGTCCCTTCCAACCCAAACCATTCTATGATTCTATTCCATGATTCCATCCCCCCTGCTCAGTGCTTTGGGCAATTCATCCTCACCCCACACATCATGACACGGGCCAAGGAGAAGATGGTGGTGATGCACCCCCTGCCCCGCGTCAATGAGATCAGGTGGGAATAGGGGGATTATGGGGTCCTGGGCAGGGACATGTGCTTGCATGGGGGGAGCCTATGCTGGCCTCATGGAGGATTTCAAGGACATGGGGGGGTGGCTGGAGGGGTATTTAGAGTATGCTGGAGGCAGAGGAGCTCGATGGGAGGTGATACAAGGTAGTGTGGTCTGTTTTGGGGAGGGTTAGAGAGGGTCTGTGGTCTCCATGGGGAGCTCAGTGGTGATTTCAAGGGGACTGGGGGAGTGTCTGTGGGAAGGTGGAGTATGGTGGGGGCAGAGGAGCTTGGGGAGGATTCAAGGGGAGTGTGGGCTGTGCTG